>CAJQZN010036598.1:0-17641 GCA_907164685.1 Colias eurytheme | reverse complement strand
TTTTGGAAATTTTTATTTTTTTCTTTGTATGCCATATTTAATTACCGTTGTGGGGAGAGGGGGACCACAAAACTGGTTGGCAACATCTGTCTATAGGATGTCTGGGATCTATACAATATATATCATAAGTCAGATTTAGGTCCGCTAATTTTGCAATCGAAACTCCACTGAGAGTCCGGTCTAATTATGTTTCTTTGATGATTCGTAGCAATTTACGTAGTGCGTAGATAATTAATAATGATATAAGAAAATTCAACCTTGTTGGTGGTTATGTCGTGGCCATATCGTAGATTTGCTCATTTCATGATATGATCGATCATTTCGTGAAATGGTCGCATTTCATGAAATGGTTGAATGTCTATTGGCCACATCATGATGTGGTTTGAGCAGATCAATGATAAGAAATCGTTTCTCGATATGGCCAACTAAACGCGCGGTTTTTTCAGGAAATGATCAAAATTATTTGATCATATCGTAAAATAGTTACATTAATTATTGGTAGAGGCGCTGCAAGCTCTGTGTTTATGTGATAAGATGGCGGCCGCTGGCGAAAATTTAATTATTCGCAGTTAAAAACTTCATAATTCGTTTAATAACAATATGAAGAAAGTCATAGCAAAGAATTTACGACGAAGAGGTTCGAGTACTATGGAAAGTGTGGATATCTTATATTGAAGAAAAAATGCGTCTTAAATAAAAGGATTTAAGTAAAACGCATTTTTTCTTTTAGGATATATAGGTATTTATATATCCTACTATATTACTATAACTGTTTGTTTTTTAAAAAGCGATTCGCTTCTGGCATTCGCCGGCCGCTGCCGCGGCACTAACTTAAATGACAATAAACAAGTTCTTAAAATATTCTGAATTTTTTAAATATTTTATGGACTCTCTATATTTTATACGATCTGGCCAAATGTGGATGACCAAATCGTGAAACGTTGACGATTTAACGATCTGATCAAACTATGTTGGCCATTTCATGAAATGCGACCATTTCGTGAAGTGATCAATCATATCATGAAATGAGCAAATCTACGATATGGCCACGACAGTTACATTCTACGCTCATTATTAGGGTTGTCACTTGTCAGGTTGTTAAATTTGTTGATTTTACCTAATGTTTGAATAACTTGGTTTCCTTAAAAATGCTGTAACTATTTTGTGAAAGCTTTTTTATACTGTTATATCACTTTCTATAACTTTTAATTAATGTTACTAACGTGGAAGTTATTAAGAATGTAACAACTATATTTGTTACTTTTCCACGCAAAAACAACGAATGAATTTTGATCATACTTGACATGTAGCTTATGTATCAGAATTACACATATGTACTTTTATTTTTTAAATATATTTAAATCTGAATTTCAATATTGTCATTAAACCTGTACATTAAAATGAATCAGTGAATAGGTCATATAAATAGTAAAAAATATGAATTTATTGGCAAGTGGCAACCCTAAGTACTTACTGTATTCTTAATTTAGAGCATATTTACGACAGCGCTGATGTTCAGTAAACAACGCCTGTTGACGAAGAAGATGGGAAAGCCCGCATTGTACACATTGATTAGACAATATTATGTTATGATAACGTTAATTTACCTCACTGACGGCACTTTAGTTTAAAATTAATTAATGTTTTATTGCGCGATTTTTTGCGTGATATCCGCTATGTGTAAAATTTAAAGTACATAGACCATCCCCTATTTAGTTCTTTTCAGAGGCTATTGATCAAAACTTAATCCCTCGGAATGACATTATTTTAGAATAATTACATTTCGGTTAATATTTTTTTCTGTAAAGGATATTTTTCTCCATTACCTATGCCTTAAAAGGTCGAATACAGTATCTAAGTTATATTTAATTTGATGGAAAAGAGATGCCTTGAAATAAACAAAAAAAAATGAAAATACAACTTTTGTTATATAACATTTTATTCCATCACATACATTTTTTAATATTAGGTATGCATACTTTCTTCGCAGGGGCACAGCCGTGGGGGCAGTGATGATGTTCGGGCGAGTGGGTTCGATGCTCGGCGCGAACATGGCGGGCATTTTCTTGGCACGTGGTTGCACTTATACTTTTTGTGCTTTTGCCACTCTTCTATTCTGTAAGTAATCATGTATTAGAAAAATAAAATATATAGTAAAAAAATGATAATGAAATGATAGTCAACAATATTCCAATTTATTGAAATTAATTGAAAACCAATTATTTGTTTAGTTTTCAAATAAAGTGACTAACTTTTGTAATATCTTAACGATCGCGATTGTAATAATACATAATATGTTTTATTGTTTCAGTGTGTGCGTGTCTCAGTACCTTGCTGCCAAGCGACAAGACTAAACGAGAGAAAACATCACTTTAAACAGTTCATGCATGTTACAAAATATTGCTCACGGATGCATTTGATTCCTAGGTTTTTTATTAAGAAAATGGCTGATAACGGCAACTAAAAAAATTAAAATTAAGTTATGATAGAATTTCATACAGAAATAGATTATTCGGTTGTTACTTTTAGGGTTTTATAAAGCCGGCTACTCACGTACCTGCCGCAGGGGCAATATCGGAACAATCTTGGTTGGTCGGAAGTCGGAGCAATTTCAGCTGTTCTCTAAATTGCCCCTGCTTGCCTATACACATCACAATTAAGGAGCCAAATAAAGGTGCAATTCAAATATTGCCCCTGCTGCAGGTTGATGAGAAGACGTTTTTACTGCTATTTATCTCTGTGCTATGTAGGTATCTATCTTTGAAATTGTATACTTTACTTTGCTCTCTTAAGCTGTTACATGTATTTATTTATGCTTTTTCCACGTATGGATCATTATTTATATCAAAATCTACGCATTGAAAAACTAAATCCATGACTTTTTAATAATTGTCGTGTTATTGAACTCTTTAAAAATGTGCCAAACTTTATCTCTTTAATTATTTATAAGTCGATTCTGTAATCAACTTTCAGAAAAGAAACTTCAAATAAAACTCTTGGTGCTATGATATTTTTTCGATTCTGTAGGTATATCTTATCATTATTAATACTAAAAATAAGTTTATAGTAGTAGAAACAAAAACAAACAAAAAAGTAATTAAGAACCAGAACCTTAGAACTTCGAATTAAAAAAAAATAATGATTTCGTGAAATTACGTTTCCAAATAAATTCCATTAAATTATATGTTTTCTTCTAGCTTTACTTTAATGTAGATTATAATTAATCTATAATAAATACGACTTAGTAAGTGGTTAACGATCTTAATAATTACCCACAATGCAAGAATATCAGTAATAATAATCTCTATTTTTATATACTTTTACCTTAGGACATTTTTGATGTCCAAATATATTTATTACGATTTTTCTTTCTTAGGTATTTTATTAGAAATATGTGTTATTTTATACTCGTATGCCAATATCAGGACTATTATATCTAACAGTGGAATAATGTTTCAAATGGGACACGTGGTTCCTGAGATTAGCGCGTTCAAGCAAACAAACTCTTCATTTTTATAACATGAGTATAGATTATCAAACTATACAGGGTGTCCCACTATCGGTATACTAAGCGCGAAGGAACTTGTAGTTTTGCATACACTGATCACGTAAAAATACTTAAACAACAAAATTACGTCAAAAATGTTTTGCTACATTTTTTCTGAAAATCCATGTTTTCTTCTCTAGCTTCGCGCAGCCGGCATATACCGCTTCTCTAATGTGAGCATTTTGTCTATGAAAACATAATCTTAAACGATAGCTCACGCGCTGGTGGCAAAGTTGTGCCGGTTTTTTGTTAGGGGTGTACACATAGAGTTTTAGGAATACATCTATTTGAAAAAAAATACGTCTGGAATTTTATTAGTATTTTTTACGTACTCAGCGTATGCAAAACTATAACCTCCTTTGAGCTTAGTATATCAACAGTGGGACACCCTATATATTTTTTATGGCACACTGTATAATCATGTGGTATAATTCTGAATTATGACAGTATGTATCATAACCTTCTAGAGTAGTTTAATTTAGTAGATAAGATAAAATATAAAAATGATGAAATTGTATGTTTGATCATCGTATGTAATCGATAACATTATAAGTAAGATACGTATTGTGTTTAAAATAAATGCCATGTGAAATTATTAATTGCTAATTGTTTCGTATTAATTTATAGACTGATTAGGATAAGATTATGTGATGAAATTGTAATGCAATTCCCAGGTACATAAATAAATCGAAATTAGAAAAAATATGCTGTGTTTTATATTTTGTATCCCTATTAAATATGAAGCTACTAGTTTTCCACCCGCGGCTTCGCCCGCGTTTTCAAAGAAAAACCCGTATAGTTCCCGTTCCCGTGGGATTTCCGGGATAAAACCTATCCTATCTCTCAAGTTGGATCAAACTGCACATGGTGTGCGAATTTTATTATAATCGGTTAAGTGGTTTAGGAGTCCATTGAGGACAAACATTGTGACACGAGATTTATATATATTAAGATGTATTTGGCAAAGAGCTTTTTTAATTATTATTACTATGTAGTAGTTATTATTATGTAGTAGTTATGTTTTAAATTGAATTTTATATGATAAGTTTACAGAGACTTTCTTAAGATGTTCATAAGTTCGAATATTCTCTTAAATTGATAAATTTGTTATTAAATTTAGAACAAAAGTAAATTTAGTTTCAATTTACTTTTGTTCTAAATTCAAATTTCAATAGTTTTGTATTTCTAGCACGTAAACAGACAATCTATGAAACAAGTATTGTTTTCATCAGTAACAAATATAATATCTTATCATTGTTTATTTATTTGTTTCTCACTTTATTGAATTTTATCTTGATTAACGTAAATAAACATGTTGGAAATTACAATAACATGTAAATGTAGATAATAGATTAATTACTAACCTTATTATTTGTTAATTATATTGTATTATTAAAAAAAATCTACAGACAGACTAAATTAAATACATTGTTAAAAAATATGAAGAACGTTTTCGTTTTCTGTTGTAACAGCTGAAGATATTATATACTAAGACTCTACGGACAGCTCTACTTTATTCCGTAAAATATATTATAACTATTTATCAACCTGAGTGACTGGGATAAAGGTACGGGCTTGAATAAAGAAAATATTACAATAGTATTTTAATTACGGCGGGTAAACCTTACCGTCATGCTAACATTTTGGGTTCTTTGGTTTTTTGCTGGTTTTACCAGCCAGTTTTGGATTAGTGGTTGTGTAGATAATGTATGAATACGTTTTATGATAATCAATTTGAAGTTTTATCTAAATTATTTATAATTTCCATTCACAATCTCCACAACATGGAGCCACTTTTATCTACCCATATGTTTTAGGGTTGCGGTGGTAAAAAAACGAGGAGAAACTATTTCATTTATCAAGAAATCGTATGCTTTTAAACAATGCACGGTCAAAGGCCAAATTATATTGTATTGTTATCGGGTTGAAGGCCACGCGAGGAAATTTATATACAAGTACTAAGAGAACCCTAAAACTACAGACTACTACAACTACAGAATTAAATCTAAACGTTTTTACGCGTATACAAATTTAAAAAGCTGAATTGTAATTGCCAATTAGAGTTACCAAAAATGGTAATGTTAATTGCTTACATGAGTCCTACAAAAAGCTAGGTATTCTAAGTTATAATCTATGGATAGAACGGTCTTATCTAGGTAGTGGAGTAAATAATATTTGAAATATATATAAAGTGGTAACGCATTGCGATACGTAGTAGTGTGTGTGCGGTTGTTTAATTCGAAATAAGTTCTTATAGTGCCATCTCACAATGAAAAAAGAAATTGTTATGAAGGTATGGTTTTAATCTGTATACGTAAAAAAAAAACAAATTTATTGAAATATTTAACCAGATTAAAAAAATGGCTTAACCTTATTTGAGTTAATTAAACCATATTTAATATAAATTTTGTAATGTCATCTACATATAAATTAAATAATATTTGATAATGTTCACTTCCTATTCTTATTAAACTGTAACTCAAAAATATTTACCTATCTAAAATATTTTATTAGGTATAATCATTAGGTACTAAAAAAAAAGTACGTCGAGTACACCTGACACAATAACTAATAATTAAAACAGGTGATATTTTATGATATTAATAGAAGCTGATACGTACTCTTTTTAATATGTTGGTTTATCAAATGATTACTTTATCTTGTCCCGTCACTTATATTACGAAATTAAATGATGTTAGCGTAAATAATTAATGATATGACGTAAAAATTTTAAAGTGTTTACCTTATAATTATTTTTAATAAAGTCTTTAGTTTTATGACCTTACTAAAATAAAAGGATCTCAACTAGATTGCTGGTTGGATCGCGTTTGCGTACAAATTTTTTGAGCCGTATTTCACAAATCTCAAGTTTTATTTTAGTCTCCTAGATCATGCCAAGATCTAATCGATCACTTAAAAAGCATGAAAATCGATTTTAGCATTACCTACGATCAGATTATTTAATTTAATTTTATAAATTGTAAAGATTAATGCATAAATCATTTTGAAGGACAATTTGAAATATTTTTATCTGATTAAGTAGTGAACCAATTTTGATTAGTTTTTTGATATGATAATTGATTATTACAAATCCTTAATGTTTATCCCATCATAACATACTATGCGAAATCCATTTCATAATAAAAAAAACAAGAACATCTAGGTAACAATAATATTAACATCTATGGATGATCACAATTCGATTGAAACAATTTTAATAATAGAAAACAATAACAATATGGCGATTATTAAACTTAATATTTTAATTGTAAGATGGCCATTGATTGTATACTTGACCCCAAAATCTATCTTTCACGCGATAAATGCATTCGAAGTTATTACAATTAAATATTATTATGGATTATCAATACCATTGTCAAATAGATAAAAAACGTCCTTAGTATCTAGATAAAAACATATAAAAATATGAACATAGGTAGGTATTTTTAAGCTATTGCATTGCTTCTATCGCGGGCCTTGAGCGCGGGGACCGAATTCAGAAATTCCGTAACGAAAAAAACCTCACGCTCCCCACTACGACGGGCGCGGAGGTGTGGCTTGAAGGCATAGCATGCAATAGCTTTACCGCGGCAGTCCCCGAGTGACACACGTCTTTTTTTTATCATAGTCGCATAGAGCTGGTTCGCCTGTTGGTAACTGCCGCCAATGCCCTGCATATTTTCAGAACTGAAATAATGAATAAAAAATAAACAGTCAAATTTTCGTTAGGATTTGTCTGAACGGTATGTAGAAATTATAAAGACCATTTTATAAAATGGATGCATTGTAACCGTCATGAAGGAAATAGAGATTAAAAATCTACGCATATAATATTTTAGAGCATAACTTTACCAACATGTTGACATAGTCACATAGATTTATACAATACTAGCTTTCCGTCCGCGGCTTCGCCCGCTTTGTCTAAAACATAATAAATTATATACTAAAACCTTCCTCTTGAATCACTCTATCTATTAAAAAAAACCGCATCAAAATCCGTTGCGTAGTTTTAAAGATTTAAGCATACATAGGGACATAGGGACAGAGAAAGCGACTTTGTTTTATACTATGTAGTGATGTGCTCTTTAAGGATAATATTTTAAATTAAGGTCATATATAAGTCTTAGGCACGTTATGCAAGATTTCCCCACTAAAAAAAAGGCACGTTACAGACTAAAATTAGCAAAAGCTCTACATTCGTAAGGATAGATTATAGACACAATAAAATCCAAAATCCAAGCAGTTTATTACATACTAGCGGTCCGCCCCGGCTTCGCCCGTGGTACATATTTACGTTTTCTCTACATAAAAACCATCCTCGTACTTCAAGGAATATAATAGAAAAGAATTATCGAAATCGGTTTAGCCGTTCACACGTGATGCCATGACAACGCGAAACGGGTGCAGACCCGCCGCCTTTTTATAGCTCCCGCCGCGAAGCGCGTCGAACGCGGCAACTGATACACAAAAATAATCCTTATGGCTGCATGATTCTGTATTCACGCGCGATGACTTATAGCGTATTTCATGTATAACTTTGGTGTTTCTACACCGATTTACATGATTCTTTTACTATAACCTGCCCAGGAGTATGAAGAATAATTGTGCCAAATTTGGTTAAAATCCGTCGTGTAGTTTTTGTTTCTATAACGAATATACAGACAGACAGACAGACAGACAGACAGACAGACAAAAATTTTACTGATTGCATTTTTGGCATCAGTAGCGATCCCTTATCACCCCTTCATAGTTTTTTTTTAAATATATTTCATGTACAGAATTGGCCTCTCTACAGATTTATTATAAGTATAGATTTTATTATTTAATTTCACAATATTTGAGATCAGTCTTTTTAGCATTAATCAACACACATCATATGTGAAAAACAAATTGGCAGCCTTATCAGTCAGGTGCAATTTCTTCCAGGCAACCTTGAGAAATAGGAAAATGGAATAATTTGAAAGGTTATTAGTATGACAGTATAATCGCTGCTTTAATCATACTCTTACATTGTAAACAGGAAATTGGGAATAAAGATTTGTAAAAGAAATATAGTTTTTTTATTTACCTTATTATTGTTTTTCTCCTATTTCCGTTAAGGAAAATTCGCTGAAAATTGCGAGGTGACAAAGAATGTCTTCTATCGCATCAAATCTTCGGTCATTCTATCGTATGCCTTTACTATGTTATTGTGTTTAATTTTCCTTTCCTACTGCAGTGTTTATATTGTCATGGTACTTTCACTCAAAGAATAAAAATGATGCAAGAAAATAGTAAATTAAAATAGCAATGAGCACTTTTTGACGGTATATTTTTTTTATATTTCATAAAAAATACGTCTCATCAAATGGGCATTGGTCGATTTTACTTAGCTCAAGCCCCTTGTCCTGCATCCCGATGCGCGCGGTTCATTATTACACAGTAAAAACTAATATGATCTTCTTATTTCTATACTGGCTACACCCCGCGGTTTCGTCCGCGCGTATGATTAATTTTTTGCGTTTTATTTGTATATAATAGATTTATAAAAGAAAGTCATGCTTGTTACACCACCTATTATTCTAGAACAGCTGAACTGTTTTTAATGATTTTTGGATAATTTTAGATTCAAATGAGATTATTATGAAAAAGAAATGGAAACTTCTACTCATTTCAGTATTCAAAAATGATGCAACCTTAGATATTATTATGAATTCATTAATTCAATTACATGATAATTATTGTTTTATCATTGATAGATATGATTTTTTGTATCTTTACGACACAGGGCAAATAATAAATGCATCACAAACAACAAACTCCTCCGAAATCGCTCTACCGATTCTCATGAAATTGCATGCATACGTAGGCCTTCGTATTTGTCAACGTTAAATTTTCATACCCCTAAAGTAAGGCAGAACTCCGTTTGTAGGGTCAGCTATATTATGAAATCATGCAGTGCGAATGAAATTATAAATAAACGATTTTTCCTCCAATCTAGAACTCAACCAAAGATATTAAATTCATCAAATATCAAAAATAAAAACTTCTAATGCATGGTGGGTTGGATGATTGTCACTCCATTGCATAATACTCGTTAATCGAATCTGCAATTTAGGGCCTGAATATATTGCCTAAATGCAAATAGGTTGGTACTTGGTACTTGTCAAAAGCTCGTCGTAAGCACTACCACCGCCCATGAACGTTTGCGTAGACCTTACGTGATACGTCTCTGCAAATATATTACCGACTTTAAAAATAAAGTATTGATGTGGACAATAAAGCAAAGAATTGACAAGAGTGAAAAAAAACATGAAACTTGATTAAATGCCTTAACCACCAGTTTTCAAGAGCATGTACAATAAGGAGATGTAAAAAAGTTATGGACTAAATTTCATATCAATGTACAAGGTGGACCAAAAGAAGTCATCCGATGTTGTTTGACTTTGGCTCTCATTTTTTTTCTAAATGAAAAACTTCGATTCTGTTTTTTGATTATGTTTATTTGAACCTTTAAAATTTTATTGGTTAAGTCGAGAAGATGATATCGGCCAAATGGGCGCCGTCACAATTGATTGCCATACGGGCTCGTTTTATGGCATTTCTCATCACTTCAGCGAGAACTTCGGGCGACAAATTCTCGCACTCGTGTCTAATGGAGTCCTTGAGGGCTTCCAAAGTCTCAGCCTTGTTCATGTAAACACGGGACTTCAAAAAACCCCACAAAAAAGTCTGGAACGGTTAAATCGGGCGATCTTGCGGGCCAGTGCAAATCGCCAAAACGAGAGATGAGGCGACCCGGGAAAGCCGCCCTCAGAATATCGGTTGTGGCTCGCGCAGTGTGTGCCGTTGCTCCGTCCTGTTGGAACCACATATTCTCCAGTCCTAATTCGTCCAATTGTGGCAGAAAAAAACTCAGTCAACATGGCCCTATAGCGTGCACCGTGCCCGTAGCATGTTTCCGGCGACAGCTCGACATCCTCGGCAACAGCGGCGACATTCTCGGCAGAACGGGCGCTCCGGGGCCGGCCACTCTTGGCAACGTCTCGTGTGTCCCATACTCTTCAAGGTTGGTGGCCAAACGGCGCAGTGTTTGCGCAGTCGGTGTCGGACGGCCGAGGAATCGGCGACGAATTGTTACGCAAAAAAATAGACTGCACGATTATTCCGCGTTCTTGGGGACTGTATCGCTCCATGGCTTGTTCACTTGTATTCTACATCTGTCTAGTACACAAATGTCAAAATAGATTTGACATTGGCGGCCA
This sequence comes from Colias eurytheme, assembly GCA_907164685.1. Lineage (NCBI taxonomy): Eukaryota > Metazoa > Arthropoda > Insecta > Lepidoptera > Pieridae > Colias > Colias eurytheme. Next base: position 6,850 of record CAJQZN010036598.1, on the reverse strand, counting down.
TTTGCAAAAATGAGAGCATCTTCCAATAGGGTGATTTCTTTTGGCCCACCTTGTATCTTAATTATTATTTAAAGAATTCACCATATCGAAAATTATCTGGATAAATATCTGTCCAACAATCGGATTTAGATTAAACAAAACCAGACAACATTTAACTTATCAACTGAATCAAATCATATCGATAAGAATCCAGGAAATCTGCAGTAACATAAATGTATAATTTATATCCCTTAGGTACTTTATTTAGGCACTAAATCTGAGAATCCTAAAGCACCGTTAGGTCTCAAGTTACCCGCTGGTTTATGTGATTTCGAAGTAAGATTTTTAAATACTGTTATTTTTACTCGTACTTTATGTGTGCAGGAAATAATTTGATAACAGTACTGTTCTTCTTTATTATTGTATGCAAAATACTGAGTATTTCGCAATCGTTTACAAAATACAGAATAATATAACAGTGGAAGAATAACTCTAGTATGATAGTCTTAAAAAAAGTCTTCACTACATAGTATAAAACAAAGTAGCTTTCTCTGTCTCTATGTCCCTTTATAGTTTATATGCTAATCTTTAAAACTAAACTACGGATTTTGGTGCGGTTTTTTTATAAGATAGAGTGATGCAAGAGAAAGGTTTTAGTCTTAGGTTTTAGTATATAATTTATTAGGTTTTAGACAAAGCGGGTGAAGCCGCGGGCGGAAAGCTTTATAAGTGTGGATCATATTCGGCTTTGTCAACATTATGTGTCATAAAATGTTAATGAATATCTAGCTCTACCATCCACTAAAATTCCTATTAAAATCGGTTCAGCCATTCAAAAGATTTCCCTAGACTCTAATTCAAAGACAGGCACACATCGTGTCTATTTGTATAACAGTTAACTAGTTCAAAATTACATAAATAATATTAAACAGTTTTTATCATCATGTAAATATTTTTTCTAACGTGGTTTTTACGCATAATTTTATGCAATAACTATGTATATTCATAATCAATCATGTTCCTAAATATATTTTTTATAAATTACGTATAGCTGGGAACCACAAGCTTAAAGGTATAAGATCTTAATTTAAAATAACGTCTTATGCGAAACATAGTATTAATTCTATTTGGACTAATTTTAAATACACCCGTATTTAAAACTAGTCGAAATCATGCCATTTCACCATAAAACAATTACGGGGCATCTTCAGGATCCTGCAAAAGTTACCTTCTTACAGTCTACAGATAGTCTAATTATTGCCTACGTCCCTAAAAGCATACATAGGTACTTACAAGCAAGCAAGCTTTTTTTAATAGATAGAGTTATTCTCGAGTAAGGTTTTAGTAGATAAGTAGTACATATTTTATTAGCTTTTAGACAAATCGGAGGAAGCCGCGGGCGGAAAGCTAGTTTAATTATATTTTAATGCATTTTTATCCGGGAAGAGACTGGGTGAAGGCAGCTGGCAACAGAAAGAAATGGGGACAGTTGGAGGAGGCCTATACCCGAAAGGAGCCAGGACATTAATCCGAATTACATTATTAATATTAATATTATTTTCTTATGTTTGTTGTAATTTGTGTTGAAATGTCATGGAATAATAAGGGTAGATAAATTAACATTATTTTCCATTTTAACTGACGGATACACTTAACAAACCGACTATCAATCTCATCCAATCTCATCAATATTGTGACGATTATGATTTATGACGTATAAATAATAAAAACTACGTGATTATCATCAATAGATACAACAGTCACTCCGCGTAGTTTACGTTTGACCACGAGTGTATTAAAACCTAACCATAGCAATGTTTAAAAAAAAATAATTAAATAAAAGACTTTGTGTGTAATTAATATTCAAAAAATCCTTTAAAATTCCAAACTTTCATTATTAAAACAAAAATCAAAATGATAACTTAAATTGTGAAAAACAAAACATTTTTTTATTCCAATAAAGTTTGAAGTATTATCGTAGAGAAAGGAATAAGATAAACCAATGAAGGCATCGTCCGTTATCATAGTATAATATGATAATAATAATTTCCCTTCGTCGTGATATAAATTAAAAAAAACGCGCGAATTCTGCCTATGTTCCGCGAACCGCGCACGAGCACATGCGCTGTGAATTTGTCTTTGAAAATTAAAAATTAGAAAGGTAAGTAAATTATTACATTTTTTTACATTTATACAATAAATAAAAAGAAATATTAAAATTTAGTTCACATAAATTATAAATTGATGATTTAAAAAATAAAATTATAATTAGCTGTTATGAATTCAGGAAATAACAAATATACAGAGGTCTAACAAAAAAAATATTGGTCATTATTTGTAACGAAAAAAATATACCTACTTACACTAGATTTAATTTTTTTTATTAATAGCTTATATAAATAAAACATTTAAATATTCTTGCAAAAAAACTAATTTGTATTTGCAAATTTAACAGAAACATTTAAAAAAATACTTTCTCCTGACTGTTCGATCAAATTTATGACACAATATACACGCAATGTGCTGAAGTAAATCATGCGCACGCACCATTAAATAAAACCATTAGTGAATTATAATTTACTTTGATCGTTATTTGTGATTAAATGAATAATTTCATAATTTTTTTTACCCTTATACTTTAATGTAGGTCTGTATGTATCTTAAATGTGTATAAAAATCAAGGATAGAGGAAAAAGAAATATTTAATATTACGATGGATACAACTAACACATTATGATTCGACAAAACATAGAAATCTAATGTATATTTAAATAACATCTATGCAAAACATGAGGAAAAAAAATAATTTATAAAGATTTGAGTCTATTAAATTTCCTTTTGATTTCATGGAGATAGATCGATCTATTGGAGTTAGTTCAAAGTGAGGTCTTACTACACTAATTAAATAAATATAGATTTATTATCAATATAGGGTCAATATGTTTATGTAAGACTAGCTACGCCCTGCGGTTTCACCCGCATTGTTCCGCTTCTGTTGATCTTAGCGTGATGAATGATGATATACCTAGGTATGCCCTATAGCCTTCCTCGATAAATGGATTTTTCAAATCGGAGCAGTAGTTCCTGAACTTAGCGCGTTCAAACAAACAAACTGTTCAGCTTTATATTATTAGTATATATTATAATGGTGTAAAATAAATATTAGGTACTATTGGTCCGCCCCGGCTTCGCTCGTGGTACATATTTCGCAATAAAAGGTAGCCTATGTCCTTTCTCGGGTATCAAAATTTCTCCATACCAAATTTCATGCAAATTGGTTCAGTAGTTTAGGCGTGATTGAGTAACAGACAGACAGACAGAGTTACTTTCGCATTTATAATATAAGTATGGATAATATAACATTACTAAACGTTTCAGTAAAAATCTTAAAAATCTCAATAAATAGCCATTATTTTCGAAACTATACAAGATTTTATGTAGATATGTGATCTAATTACTTTTTATTACCTATTGCACAACTGTGTTCATAATATATTACCTATCGTTTATATGCTTAAATATTCCACATTTTATCCGCCGGTACTGATATTATACGTGTAATTCTTTCCATACAATTATTAGTAATTGTAATTGTATCTGATCTGCTTTGTGAATGTACAATAACGTAGGTACATGCTTTTTTGTCAACACAACCCGCCTAAAATGATTTCAGCAAAAAATACATTACAAAAAAAAGGTTTTATTTACCTGCAGTAGACAAGTAAGCAGAATTAATATTATTTCCTGTCATAGTTAGGGTTGCCTGGTAGAGATCGCTACCTAGCGATAAGGCCGCCCTTTGCTGTTCCTGTAAAGTCTTGTCTTTATTTTTATTGGTCGGTCATTCATCGGTAAAAATAAGTCTCAATAAGTTATAAGACAATAAAGATAAACATTATTGTTTTTCAATTAATATTTACAAAATATGATTCATGGGCATATTATAGTTTATAATGTCGAAATGCTGATGGCAGATAAACATGAACGATTATAAATAAATTGCGTCTCAAATTATTTACAACGTTCATAAAAATTCAACTATATATTAAGGATTTTTATAAATTGATCTGTTTTTTTCCAGTTCTATCTATTTCCAATTGAATGAAATTTTTATCAAAAGATGCACAAGTAATTGCGCATAATTTGTGAACGGTTACCTAACTACTAAAAGAAAATTTCGATTGTTGCAATATGTTATTTTATTTATTGATACTTAGATAATAAACAAACTTACTGATTTATTATATTTTAAATCAAGCTGCAAAACTGAAAGAAATGGCGAAAACAATGATTTTCAATAATTTCGAAGAGGTCTCTTGTTTCGAGGAATTGTCCTTATTCAAATCATAATATATATATAAATCTCGTGTCACAATGTTTGTCCTCAATGGACTCCTAAACCACTTATCCGATTATAATAAAATTCTCACACCATGTGCAGTTCGATCCAACTTGAGAGATAGGATAGTTTAAACATGTAGGTACCACGGGCGAAGCCGGGGCGGACCGCTAGTTATACATATGTAATTGTAGATTATGCAACGTCTTTAGATATATAAATATCTTCTTTTTTGTATGAGCAGGGTTTTTTTTAAATTACGATATACAAATTTAAGACTGTTACTGTTCAATAATTAATTAGCAAATGTTAAAAAACCGTATTTATTTATTTTTATTTGTACAATCAGATGATAAGTATGCAACTTGTAATGGCGCCATTTTCTAACAAATTTTTGTATTTAATCTACTTACACACACTTGACAAGGGAATTGACGTCACTCACGTGTTTTAGAATTTTGATAAAATACAAGTGTTTATTAGCAAAAGAGATTATTTGATTACACTTTATAAGAGTGCTGTTAAAGAGAATATAAATATTGTTCTATCTATTCTAACGCTTTTTCCTTTATTAGGCGTACACAACTGATAACGACTTCGTTTGTGCAAAATATGCATTAATTAGACTTTAAATCATGGACCTATAAATATATCTTTAAATTACATAATTATGGTATCCTTAAACTTAAAAAATTACTTAGCATCATTGTTTTTTAAACTCCACTGACAAAACTATTAATAGTCTATACTCTATGGCTTAATTTGCGCGGGATTTAATTTTTTTTTAACATTGAAGCACTGACTCTGATAATATGATATTTTATGACTTAATAGGGTTTATTCATGCAGAAAGTGAAATGAAATCGCTATCTCAAGAATTATTTAAATCTTAATTAATAAAAGAAATGCTGTAAAAACAGGCATTTTGAAATATGTAAATCAAACACGGGCAGGTATGAAATGTCTTGTAAATAATTACGACTTAAAAATTTAATTATGAATTAAAAAAGAAACTACGACTGCGACTTAAAAAAGAAACACAACAGAACAATTAGCAACAGCTAAGCTTAATTTCAGACATACACGTGATTACACGCAGTGAAAGTAAAAAATATAATATGATGATAGGTTATCGAAATTCATGCAATCGAATTTAATAATATCCACCATTTTTGGATTTTAATATTATCAAGAGGGATTATTATAATACTTAATTAATTAAATAACAATACTTATTACTTATAGGTCTATCGAAAATACCTACTTAGTTATTTTTATATCTTCCGTTGATTAATTTGACATAATTAAGTAATACAATTTTATATGTTTTATCACTATTACTCATAGAAATTTCGTAACTGGATTATGTACAAGGGTTTTCTAGTAAATCTAAAGCGTCCCGTAAACGCATTTTAACTTTGTATTATTTCAAACTCTCATACATTTAACTACAATCCAATCCAATTAGAAATATATAAATAATACAAGCGGCCCGCCCCGGCTTCGCCCGTGGTACATAATATTTAAGTTTTCTCTACATAAGAGCCATCCTCGTACTTCAAGGAATATAATAAAAAAAGAATTATCGAAATCGGTTCAGCCGTTCTCCAGTTATGCGCTTACCAACACATTTTGCGATTCATTTTTATATATAAGAAAGATTATATTACTTACCATTGGTTAGGAGAGCGTAATTTCGAAATAGAAGAGCCGGCATGAAACCGGTACCTTATTTTTTTTTAGAATCATATTAATATTTACAAAAAATAAGTTTTTTTTTAGATTTGATGAAAAGTTATTAGCTGTAAACCAATCGAAGATATATAAAAGAGTTTAGGTTATTAATTTTCATAATATATTTATATTTTTGTTCCAGCCAAGTGACTTGGTGTCAAACATAAAGATGGAGAAGAAAGGGAAGTTCCTGGGGCCGTCATTGGCAACCCTGGACGAAGCTATGCTTGCTACGGGTAAGTCAAAAAAGTAAAAACACAACGTTTTACAACTGAAAAAAAATGTGTGCGTGTACTAGTGTACACAGTACACACGTAAGAAGTGAAACTTCTTTATGACCTTATTTTTTCAAAAAATTATTATCTATATGCAACTTTACAGAAATACGTCAATCAGGCTTGGTAGGGATAAGAAAAAGATGGTGCGTAATGGAAAAATATCACGGGTAACGAAAAAATGTTACACTAAATTTTTTTCCAACCCCGATAAAGAAGTTTCACTTCAAAAAAAAATTAGTCATATCTAGTTACTTGCCATGAAGAAAAAAAACAATTTTTTTCATATTTCATAGTGTCAAAGGAACGTAGATGGTTCATAAAATCGCTCACATTTTCTATACCGACTCACTTTTGGAACGTCAGTTAAAATAATTGCTTAATTTTTATTTAAATATTAGTTAGATCGAACTTAAAACCGCCACGTGAATTTAATTTTCAAAAGATTTTCACAAATAATAAATATTAACACCCGTACAAAAAAAGTGTGTGCGTGTAACCTTTACGCGCGATTGAAGTAAAA
>CAJQZN010036597.1:5882-27725 GCA_907164685.1 Colias eurytheme | reverse complement strand
AAATATGAGATTGTTTTGTCTTAATTTTCTATCAATATTTTCTATCAACTTTTCATGCTCCTCTTGTTTTTTCTGTATCTTATCTATATTTTGGACTAAGTTCTCAAGCTTGGTGTCTAAGTTTGCGTTGATTGTTTTTGTTATATTATCCTCTGCTTGTTTTAGACCAGTATTTATATCTTGCTGTATTTGCAAGCGCAAGGAGTTCAATAAAACGCTTATGGTTTCAGAGTCGGACATTTTAATGTATTAATTTATTTCACTGCCCTCTATCGGTCATACACTGTTCCTTGTATTTGTTTGACCTTGATCGATTATACAGTAATTCTTGTCTAGTTACCTAGATGGCGCATTCAAAGATAGCCTTGTTAGGTCGGTAAATTAATTAGAATATTGGTGTCGTCGGTAATGCAGTTTGTTTACAATATGTCACGAAGATCGTTAGATCGTTTGAATGTTTACCGTACTTAACCAATATAAAAAATATTTTCCTTTCTTATTGTAAGATTTCTGTTTCTTTGTGGTTTACAATAGCAATTATATTGGTATTACTCACAGTTATTTGTAAATTCGTGGTTTTCTTGCTGGATTATTGAGTTTGCGCCGAGTTCTGTAGTGAAGTGGATGAACAGCTGATCGAAGTTTTGATCTTGCAACTGCTTTATGAGGTGGTGTTTATTTATTCTTCATCAGTTGGCTGTATGTTGGTACGTATTCAGACACACTATTTACTTGGGTATATACAGTTACAGTATTTTTAAATATAGTTTTTTACGGAGCTAAGATAAAAGTCAACTAGTGCCTTTAGCGCCACCTAGCGATTAGACCCAGAAATTAGTGAATATGTGATGAATTATTTATGGTGTCTGAGGTGTTTATTTTCCAAAAAGAAAAAAAATACATTGACTGGAATGAAAATACCAAGAATTTTTAGATCATTAGAATATAATATTATTATCATTATCTTATTCAACAAACCGACAGACCGCGAGTGAGCGTAGCACCGAGGGATCCTGGGTTCGATTCCCGGTGGAGACGAAGAAAAAAAAATGTGTGTTAGAAGTGAAACTTCTTGGGCAAAATTCAAATATACCAAAATCGTCGCCTTACTCTTACGACGGTATTGCCGGTATTGGTAGAGCCCTACCAGATGACTATTTAACTAAGGTTGGATTTTGTAATAGCTGTCTAGCATTTCCGATGTCGGACAATGCAAGACAGCTATATAAGCTAGGTAATGTGTATTTAAATCAGAGCTAATTTCATGATCATACCTTTAGGTATGAAATCACAATTTGTTACACCAAAAAATATGTTTATTGATTTGAAATTTTACTCTAAACGCGCCTATAGAAGTTTCACTTCAAAAATTAAGCTCAATCGTATTCTAATATTTTTAAAGTTTTACAAATTATGATTAATCTGTATGATCATACCTATAGGTATGAAATGCACAATTTGCTACAGCAAAAAATATGTTTATTGATTTATATAACAATCATGAAATAGCTGAACAACAAACCCAGAGTCAATAATGACATTCCAAACAAAAAACTCGGAACAAAATCAATTGTTGACCTCAATTAAACTAAAAGTAAACTAGGGAATAACTAGCAGTTCCCACTTCTTGTTTGAATTCGCATAACAACCGATAAATTATACTGCCGTTTGTTTTTTGGTTTGGCCTAGATTAATTTATTAGCCAACAATGCTAGAACACTATTTTGAATGCGGATTTTCGTTATCCAATTGTTATATAACACTTTTGTATAGAAATCCCCACTGTAATAAAGTATCTATATTGCTAACATAACTTCGTCTGTTTTTATATTTGTATATTTCTTTATCAATTGCTAAATAAATATTATGTAATAGAGGCAGATAGGAGATTCATACAAGGACAAAAAGGTATACTTTTATCGCGAAAAATAATTAAAATGGAATACATACTTACTTAGTTGAAAATTTGTACGGAGAAAGTTTGCAGCAAAATTCAGTGTGATGCGAAGATTATTTTAATTTTATATTTAGTAAGCAAAGAAAAATATATGTGTATTTATTTAACGTACCTACGCATTCGAATCGTATGCTCTTTTTCTTTATAAGGATAATCACGCAAGTTGTCGTCATATTATAATTATTATGTCATCAAGGATTATATTCAACTTTTATAAGCAGCAACATTACTATTACAGTTTCAAACATTACTGAATATCCAAATATTAATATTATAAAAAACCAAAAATTCCTCTATCACAATACTCTATACGTCATTCTTCTTCACATTACAATCAATGTCACTGTATAAAATAATTATAATGCAAAACTCAACTGATATTCATTAATCAGAGGTTAGAGGTCCTTATCAAAATATGGTCCTAACCAAACACGTGACCCTAAACTTTATGCATTATTCAGCATGTTACGATTACTAATTTAGAGAAACAGGTTTATACAAAATCAAACGTCAAACCTAACTACAGGTAAATTAGCTTGGAGAAATTTTTGCATATGTAGTGGTGTGTATATTACTCAGATCTTAGAGCGCGTTTCCACTATATCGTTCTGGCCTATACAAAAATGTTTCGATATCCTAACATTACTATTTAATTTTATACTTATTCCTAGCAACACTTTTGTTTTCAATAAAAACAAGTTTTTATTTGAAAGAAAATGGTTTTGACTTTATAAAAAAAAATATATCATTCAATTTTACGTCCTTGAGCAAACGACAAGGCGACTACCGTGAAACAATAAAATATCGTGTCCATAATAATTTGTTTCATAATTAATATTTGACCATAATAATTACGAAACAAAACAAATAAATAAATCGTCACTTGATAGTGGAAAGTGGAAACACGCACAAAACCAGAATAAACCAGTTTACGCTGTCCGCAGGTGCCACGTGCAGTCGTTTGGTAACGTTAGAACATAAAGCACATTTCATTCAAAAATTATAATTATTATGTACGTAGTATTTTGTATTTGTTGATTGTTGTTATTATTTGTAATTATTGTTATAATATTTGTTGAAATGAATTACATGTCCCGCAGCCGGAGGCCCCAAATGAAAACTCAGATGTAGGTACTTAAAAACTACATTTAATAGCTAAAATGAGACTTTTACACCCATGTCTGCACGATGCAGACCGGAGTTAAAGAATGAATTTTTACAGTTTAATAATTATAAAGACGTAAGCTTGGATGCTAACTAAGGGAAATCGCATCCACATTCTATTCCCGTGCGAACGGCGTATTCAGCAGTTTTGTATGAAGGCAGGGCCATAACTAGTGTTTAATTTGTGTGTAAGTGTTGTAACTTTATATTGTTAATTCAATATGGCTCCAGTGTTAAAACATGGTCGAGGCAAGCCTTTGACTTCTCAAACTAAAGAATTAAACTTTAAATGTCGTTTCTTTTTCAGGTTAGTAAATTTTTCATTTTAGTAACATTGTTAATGTAAAAGTTATATGTATGTTAAATGTGCAAATATTAAAATAAAGTCTCATCTTTTTCAGAGGAGAAACACATATAGTTTAATTTAAAATCCCTTATATATACAGGGTTACTTGTAAAACACCGGCAACCTCGCAGGACAAGATAGCTAACATCATAAGTAACAACATTTCGACTTTTGATAATTTGTTAGATTTTATTTTCATACAAAAATAAATATTCATTTAATTTTCCGTCTGAATATTATAAACTCTACGCCTCCCAAAAATTACGTAAACAAAAAGCGAACGAGAGGGGGAAGGGGGCGTCGCGTCGTCCATCCGATAATTAATAGAACATAGACTTACAAATGTAAGGAGAGTACAATAAAAGTTTAAAAAATCATTTAAAAATAATTTATTGCGTTATGCCAAAAGTCGTAGAACAAAATATGTTGTTACTTATGATGTTAGCTATCTTGTCCTGCGAGGTTGCTGGTGTTTTACAAGTAACCCTGTATAAAATAAAAACTAAAAATAAAATGTTGTTTTATTTTATTTGCTGACCATACACTACTACAAACGCAAAAATTTCTCCAAGCTAATTTACCTGTAAGGATTGCTAATTTAATAAAGTGACAATATGAGTAAGATATATCTCATTGGGTTTTGGCCTAATATTTTGTGTGGGAGGATGGATAAATTTAGTAATTTTATAATTAAGAAATATCACACAGATTAGAGTTATCATTGCCGTCTAAATTAGACGCAGGGATAAAGATAATACAAAATAAAGATATTTAATACTTGTTGTGGTATCATAGAATTACAAAATTAATATGAAACGTAAATATTCGAAATAAATTTTCATTCTTGCTAATTCTTTAAAGTTAAACATTTAAATATTGCATACAACAATTTGCAAATGATACCCAAATACACTGTTTTCATTACATTCCCGTAATAAAACGCAAACTGAAATTATTCAAACAAAGCAAGCGCTAATAAATCTGTCATTTCCAATGAGAAATGTAAAAACATATTCGGGAAGTGTTAAATTATTTTAGTCAATTTGAAAACACTGATGATACAGTGTGCCGCAAAATTTGGCCGACATTTATACGAATTTCACGCGCCGTCAGGTATCGACATAATTGAAATTAAATGTTAATGGTACGATGTCGAAGCTGTATTTAAATAGGTGCAGTATTGATTGTGTTAATTCAACGAGCAACAAAGAGACTGAGTTAGAGACTCATAGAACTGTGAAGGTTGTTTAATTATTATTGGTGCTTCACGCTTGATGATAAGACGTTAGTAGATATAAGTCGTCAGTATGAATGGTGACTGCCTAGATGTGGTTAGTAGTGATTTGAACTTAAATCAGATGTGGCTTAGAAGTTAGAATCCCATTGCTGGAAACATGTTCTGTTATATTGGCGATAATATTGAAAAAAATAAATCTCTAAGTTTATTTTTCTCAGGTTTCCATGAGATCGAGGAAGTTTCCAACTAAGCAAGTGAGGAACTTAAAATTTTCTCAAATTGATTTAATACTTTTACAACTATGAAAATATGTTCTATCGGATCAGCGGGGTATTTACATAATATTCGTGTGCCATCCTTTTTAAAACAGCAGATACTATATTGAAACTTACACACAAAATCACAAAATTTGACATATCAGCTAAAACCTATCAGGATTACATGATCCAAATTGAAATGTTATAATGCATAAAAATAACGAACAACTGCGGACGCTAACAAAGTTGTAAGCCCACACATATTTTCCCGAAGTTATTCTTCCGAGCAACAAGGCTTAAGTACTCGAAGATAACAAAGACAAAAGATAAAAGGTATTTAGAGATGCTGAGTTCGATAAAACTTTTTCCACCGAAGTGTAGGTATCTCCTCCGTTATTTATGTTTCCTTACTCTAATCCTTTTCTTTTTCATTGATAAGGGAGGCTTTAGCTCGAAGTTTGTTCTAGGCACGCTTACAAATGAATGAAAGATAAAATGTGATGATCAATTTAAAGTTTTAATACCACCATGTTTGTTAGCATTGATAAAAGGTATAACCTATAACTAACGATGTATTTGGTTATATTGATAAGTTTATATGACATAGGACACAGATACTTAGTTAAACCCAGCTACAGTTTCATGAACCTACTTACAGTTTCCAGCAAGAAGACAACCAAACTTGTTACTTATCATTGCTTTGGTACTTGCTTTAAAAAGAACTTGAAACTCAGTTCAAAATAGAGTTTCACAACAACACATCCTACGAGTAAGACAATAGTTATTCTATGTGCATGTTATTTACAAGGCTCATTCTTGTAAAAGTACGTGTTATATTCTGTAGGAGCGAAGACAAAAGTGTCTTGAGTGCCCAACGCATGTATTCAAGCGAAGTGGCTCTTTACTTTTTTCACACTATGCCTTCCTTGTAGACTGCACTTCCTATTGCTGTAATAACCATTATTTTAAATATTCTGAATGTTAAAAATTCAACGTATAATGTACTTGCTATGTTTGTTAGTTCGTTATTTATATTTTTGTATTTTAGTGCATGAATAATTCTTATTGGAACTATACAATATTTTTACATTACATTAAAAATTCATGAATTACTTACACATTAACGCTATACTGTACTTGAAGATAGAACTGTTCACGTGTTCAAAAAGCTTGTTAAAAGTATTATAAATAAGTCTAAGAGACTCATTTTTAAATATATATTATAAAAGAATATGCTCGAGATTGAAGAAGTAAGAAAGAAATATAAGCCAAAACATTACATTTTATTGAACCAAATATGATTATTTACAACTGTTGAGTCATTTATAAATCCCCAAGAGATTAATTTCACAAATCAAATTTCCAAAAAAACTTATTAAACTCGACATAAAATGAAATGTACATATTATGGAATAGTTATAATAACAGTTATCGTTACATAAGTTTATTAACAACAATTAAAATTTGCATATATACCGATCCATACCTATAAATTACTATTCTGTTAATGTACATGCAATCCAATTCACATTGGACAATATTGAATAGACTAAATATTGCTAAATCTGGTAATGAGCACGTATGAAAATTATTTGTAGCCTACAAATGAATTTACACGTGGTTTAATATAACCGCATGCCTAATTGCGTTTTCAGTACCTACCAATTAGTATTTCTTTCGAATAATAGCTTGTCAGGCAAACTTATTTTTGTTAGTTCATTAAATATACACATCATCTCAGACATCATCAACAGAATCTCATCATGTGGGTTTTTGTTCCGGCGGAACGAAAAAAAATATATTTGTAAATGATCTCTTAAATTATGTTATTTGTAATATATCAGATTGCTTAAATTCTATGTAACCTACCTATCGTTCGATAAGTCAATAGAGATTTATGTTATGTATACTAGCCCGCGGCTTCGACCGCTGTGTCTAAAACCTAATAAATTATACATATAAACCTTCCTCTTCAATCTATCTCAATCTATTAAACAAAACCGCATCAAAATCCGTGTAGTTTTAAAGATTTAAGTATACTATAGGGACATAGGGACAGTGGAAGTGACTTTCTTTTATACCTACTATGTAGTGATTAATATAATCCAAATAATTTACAGCCACATAAGATAATAAAGTTACAAATATATGGAATCGGTCCTCATATTAACTACATATTAAGACATTACGATGCCCAAAGGACACATAATATAAAAGCATAAAATATTATCAAGAAGGGTTCTAACTTTGAGTTTTGGGTGCGAAATATTTCACTGCATCTTATCTGGTAATATTTCATGTTTTATTTACATACAGGAGGAACAAAGAAATGACATAAACTAGTCTGCATTTCCCTTTATATTTATGAATGCAAAATGTAAAATCTCAAATCAAGTTTCCGCAAAGTGGCATGAGCGCGGAGCTTATCAAAAACAGTAGCCAAATAGAGAATTCGTGTATCTTAAGTTGCATATACACTATCACTACAATAGTGCAATAATATTTATAATTTGATTGTTTCTATTTTTGCGTTATAGCACATAAGTAGACTGCCCAGTACAGTGGTTAAGACGAGAGTGTAGAGCCAAAGCGTGTTAATAATTATGAACTGGGTATAAACCATTCATTCAGTTCTCATCCAATACTAAAAATAACTGCAAATTTTAATAAATCAATGATGGTATTTAATGCCATGAGGTGTTTTCCATGCAATATTTACATGCGCTTAAAAATTATGTGCTTCATACAATTTTGAAAATACTTACTTCACTGCAAATTAAAATGCAGATGTAATAATACAAGTATGTATAGGGTTCATAAAAAAATGTTTAGCAAATTCCTTCAGCTTTTTATACACTCAAATACTTTCATATTACGTTACACGGTAGTTTAGCTTACTGGTAAACTACCGTGAATAAATTAACAAAATTCCAGTTGAATATATACAATATAAATTGCATATCTCTTTTAAGAGCGTTTCAATCATACCACAATCCACATTACAAATGCACATTATTGTATGTACCACCTAATGCATTGTTCTCGGAAATAACAGCATGGGCTGAAATGATAGTGTCAGGAGATGTGACATCGCGCACCGCTGTCATGTTGCGAGATACTTCTTTATTTCCATACGTTTCTTTGTTTATCGAAATGTATGTTTGTACAAAACTTTGTGAGGGTTGAATTATTTTTAAACATATATTAATAAAGTTCTTTGTTTTGTTTAAACTACTATCAAAAAGTATCGTATGTACACTGTACATGTCCGAGTAAATTATAGCAAGAGTTTCGAAGTAACATAAAATTACCAGGTAATGTTTTTTATAATATTCAATAGAATATTATATTATTAAAAGTAATCAGCATCCTGAAACTTACCATTGACTATTGCAAAGTATCATATTATCATAATTTTATCTATTTTTACTGTTTGTACAACACGTTATCGTTAAATCATTCCTTAATTATAGGTTCATCATCCTCCTTCCATCCTTAATAAAATACTTACGATTCTGTTAATAATAAGAATGAAATATTTTTAGCTAGATAATAATCTCTGATATAAGTTACGAGATTATGTCGCTATTCCCTATTACTTTTTAGCTCAACAATGCCGTTGAAGGTCAAAAAAGAGGTGAGTTGGATCGCCTTTAAACTTTTTCAGGCTCAGTTGAATAGAGCAGAACAGTTCTCAAACTTAACCGTTTGACCCACTAAATTCTTAGCCTTGTACGAATTAACGGAACGTTAATTAAGAAATAATTGCTTTTTGTTTAAAAAATGTCGGCCTCTGTTTTAAAATGCAGCTCTTATTTGCGCTGCTTATAAATTCCCTGGCTGAGCACTTAAATTATTTTTAACGAGTGCAAATCTCTGAAAATTTCTCCTAATACGAAATTTTCAATAACTTGCAAGTTATAATGATTTAAGCTTTTCAGTTAAATTTATATGAATAAAACATAATTACGATTGACATATTATGCGAACGTTTATAACTTAGAGGTTTTTAAATAGATTTGCGAAAATTTATTACTTATGTTGAAACAAAAAATGAATCTTGCAGCATTTCCTCATGTCTTCCCCAAACATCTTTCATGTCGTTCATTCATTCACAGATTCGTTCGTTCACCATTCATTACAGGTGAAGCAGGAAGCAAATCCTCATACGTACTTACATACTTACATGTACAGGCATAGAATTGCCAAATGGTTAGTTCAATACCATGAACGTTCACTAATTAAAAGCCGTTGGTTTGCATCTCATAAGGCGGGTCCACACAGAGCGAGCAGCCTCGCGAAGCTATTGCTACGCGAAACAACTCAGTCAGTGTAGACGTAGCTCGGTTTAGGAAAAAGCATGTGCTGTCATTTTTTTCAGCCACGTCCAAATAGATCGAGTTGCATCGTGCAGAAATTCCATCGCGAGCACAGTAAATAGAATATAATCGAATATAATATAAGGTAACTTAAGTATTTTTGATTAAATAATTACCATTAAAGCAATAGAGTTTTTACTTTGTAAATATGCGATACCCGACTGTTGAAAGAAAACGTTTCGTACACTCTTTGAAAGTGGTCACAACTGTCAACACCGCGGCGATAGCTTGAGTCTCATCTATGCGCATGTTTGTGTAAGTGCGTCATCTCGAACTTTCGCGAATATTGACTATTTTACGAGGCTGCTCGCTCTGTATGGATCCGGCTTTTCAATACGTGGCGTTATGAGCTCATCTTTTGTTCAACGCCCGGATTGCTGACACGCCACTCTAGTTTGTCTTCCGTTAGAAATTCAAACTTAAACGTAAGCTTAAACGTTCGAATGTCATTGCGTGATTGTTAAATTGCAGATTAAAATTTTTATTCAACGTTCTGTCATTATTAATTCCGGAATGATGAGAATTTGGATGGACTGTGAACGAGTGAATGTGAGTGAATTTATTAGTACTTTTAGAACATTATTAGAGAAAAGTATTTTTTAGACTCATTTATAAATCCCACTATATAACTATTTCCATTAATGATTATCTAAATAACATAATCTAATGTTAATCTTTCAAATCACCTAAATAGTATATTGTAGGTCGTATCTCTGACATGGAGAATTTAGGTCGTGAAGTACTCAGTATAAATTATACGTACCTATTGTTTTTCTTCGCTTTTCTACGGCACCAAGTTTGTAGGCCGCGCCATAAATGTTTAAATACTAAAATTATCACTTCCTTAACAATTTGTGAAATATGAACCTCTGTTACTCAATATTTCATGAAATATTTTTTTGAGATTTTATGAAAATGTTTTGGTATATTTTTTTCCATTTTTTTACTCAATGTAAAATAATTATACTGATTATACAGAAACAGTCTATAGAACAGTCATTATGAAAAAAATTTAGCTTCAGCTATTTAATTGCCCTCTTTTAAATGTTTGATATATCCCAGAAGGATCCAGACCTTTCTGGGAATTAAGGACTCATTCTTTTAATGATCACTGTTAATTGAATGTTATATTTACCATAATATTATACTAATCAGTAAAAAATTAGGAGGAAGGTTCCAAAAAAAGACAGGTTAATATATATTTTTATTATAATATCTTCATCTAACACAGCAACTTTAATACGTAAATTAGCCTGTCTCAATTACTTCTAGATACTTATTTTTCATCAAAAGCTCTCAAAATAACTGCGGTATACAATCTCCTACAAAATTTTCCCCAGAGGCTTCACCATTTCCTACCAAAACACAGAAATAATCGAAAACCCACAATTCTTACCAATTAAAGCGGTTAAGAAATATTTTCTTTCCCCACCTTGTTCCGAGATCTTGTTCAAACCCACAAAAATGCAAGATAAGTAAAAAAGCGCTGACACTGTTTGTTCTTAATTAGCTACAATTGCTTGAAGCGCGTTATGGTGCTCGTTTCATCACGCTGACTAAAACGAACTGATATGGTGCACTCACTGTGTTTAGTTCGTATTTGCTACCTACTAGATATTAATAAACATAGCTTTAGCTAGTAGAGATTACACGTGTATTTTTACAATACTACATCAATTCAAAAAACAAATTTTCTCGTCCAATTATTAAATGCAATCAAAGAGCTTCTGTGATATTTGCAGAAAGGACCACACATATTTTTACTTATTTGTTATTTTTGTACTATCTGCTATCATACGAAAAATTCTCTGTCACTTTATCTTACTATCAATTCATTTCATTAACTAACTCAAATCTTCGCATTAATATTATATTAACAGTACATTAGACAAATTAATTTTTCCAATATATCTCATAACATTTTTAGGCTTATCTGTATCTATTGCACTGTTATAACAGCGAATGTTTCACCTCTACGAGCGCTCGTGGCAGCGAAATTGTAACCCTCTTTAGCGCGATACATCACGATCTTGCCACTCGGCTGACAGATTTCAATTAACTATAAAACCTGCTTACATTATAAACACATACATTATCCAAGGAAACAATATTAAGATGTGAATTGTTCGAGCTGGGAAAACCCTTAAGAAGAATGAAAGAAACATTCATGTAACAATATTAGAAATAGCATCACATGACAGGAGTAAGTGTAAAAACGTCTGAAAATGCTAAGGCCATTCTCCCATTACGATACGCATAGGCGATTCAAGTATCCTGCAAGTCTCGGAGACTAGTCGCCGCGGAGTATCTCACATACATTTGTATGTAGGCTCGCACACTACGCTACCGGTACAATGAGATATTCCGCGGCGACTAGTCTCTGAGACTTGCAGGATAGGTACTTGAATCGCCTGTGCGTATCGCAATGGGAGAATGGCCTAAGACTAGAAAAAGGAAACAAAAACAAAATAATCCTTAAAAAAGCTGAAAATAAAGGCAAATGCTCTTTTTTGGCAAAAGAATTCACGCACAATAATTGTAGACGAATCATAAAACTAGAACTGTTTTTATACGTTCATTACATAATATTTAATATTAGCTAGATATTGAGTAAAATAAAATGATAAAATATTTTATTATTTAAATTTTCTTCTAAATGTAAACAAAAATCTAAGATTTGTATTAATTCAAATCAAATTATACAATTAAATTTATAAATTTTAATAAGGGACAGATACAAAGATAAGATGACAAACTCTAATTAAAATCTCAAATTCATTAATATTATTGAACTGAAAAGGTTACTCAAATGTTGTCTGAAAAACGTGTTAGTAACCTTTGCATCTCTATCTATTTGTTTGTCCTTTTTCAGATGGAGTTTCTTGCCGGATCTTCTCCATAGATACTGCTTTCTGAATCGGTGGTAAATGTTAAAAATATGTTATGACGATTCAAAAGTGCTTCTAGAAGAACCGTAATTGAATAAATAAATGTTTGAGTTTGAGATCTTCCTTTAAGATGAGATATTAAAACTTTATTTGAATTAAACTTCATGATTACAACACTAAATCTAATTTATTGTTCAATGAAGCATTTTCTAAACTCTAGTTTCGTATATTAAAAACTTTCTAACAATTTATCAAAATTCACTCCGGTTACTCTGACGCTTTCATATAACTTTTCTAATATATTATAATTTAACAAAACTCTTCAATTTAAACAACTTTTTGTATTTAAGGAACAAGTTGGCTTTATTTGAATAGCATTCTGTTATCTTATACCATCAAACGAGTATAAGTGCAGGATATTAAAATTAGATATGTAGTTTTATAGCATTCAAACACCTAACGAAAGATATTGTCAATAAAAGGAGATGTTTTTTTTAAGAATAGAAATCGACTTTTTTTCAGATATTAAAATTTATAAGAATACAATTTTTTACTAAACAAAATTATAAGATTATTATTATTGCTGATTCATATTGATAAATTATATTTATTAAAACATTAATTTTATAATGGTTAAATGTTATTTTTATTATACGCTAGATAATTGGGCTGGTAATGCGGCATTACTCACATAATATTTGCATCAGCTAACGCTATTATTATGATATTATAGTACTTCGATAAGCAAATAGAGGTTTATTCATTATAATAGTATCGTAGTAAGCTCTATATTGTGGACTAGAAATCCATGTTTTAACACTTAATGTTCTGATCCTTTATGGGGGCATAATAAATCGTTAACATAATAATATTATATTCTATACTAGCTTTCCGCCCGCGGCTTCGCCCGCGCAGTCAAAGAAAAACCCGCATAGTTCCCGTTCCCGTGGGATTTCCGGGATAAAACTTATACTATGTCCCGGGGTAAAAAGTAGCCTATGTCCTTTCTCGGGTATTAGCTAGTTCAATAAAGAAACGAATCTTCAATGGCGGCCAAAGCTGACTTTGACAGATGGTAGGATCAGCAAAAAAGAAAATAAAAATAACGTAAATTGATAATTATTTTATTAATTACTTCAAATTGTTTGTTGACAAACTTTTTTGTTATTGTATTTGTGTATTTATATGAATTATCATATTTACGTATACAGAATGTAATAAAATCCCCATAATACTTGTAATAAGCCCATAAAACTGAACAACTTTTCCCAAAGAACATATTTTGTCAAATTCCAAGAAAACATTATTTACTTTCGCAAATGCATAATTGTCATTGTAAATTTATGATAAAAACTATTATAGGGAAAATCAAATACATTTTAGTGATTTTATTTTTCCATTTTTTTTTTGCATACCGTACGGCCGTGTGTGAGCGAGAGGGAATGATAAGCGCCGCCATTGAAGATTCGTTTCTTTAAAGAACTGACTAATATCAAAATATCTCTGTACCAAATTTCATGCGAATTGGTTCAGTACTTAAGGCGTGATTGAGTAACAGACAGACAGACAGAGTTACTTTCGCATTTATAATATTAGTATGGATAAGTATGGATTCTTTGTAAACTGCATATTATAATTTAATGAGAAATAAAAGGTTATCTAGTATCAATATTTTCGAGCTTATGAATGTATGAATGAATGAATGAATGAATGAATGAATGAATGAATGAATGAATGAATTGAATGAAATGAGCTTATACTATTCAATCTAAAAAATGTGGTTGTTTATCTCTTTATTGATACTCCTCCAACTTACCATCTGAATAGACTACACATCATCATCATCATCATCAGCCTATATACGTTCCCACTGCCAGGACACGCGCCTCCTATGAAAGTACATACCATACTAGCAACAAATTTTTGATGTCCCTCAATCATATATAGATAGATACTATCGTAGACACCAATTTCAATTCATTGTTACTTTAAAATTTAAACACTGTCCTTTTTTTGACTGCAATATGTTTATACTACATATTCCACATACAGCTTCTCCTAACATGTGTCGTAACACACTGAACCGTAAATATTTCACAATCTCAGCAATGGATAGATCCAAACTTGCCCAAAAGAAACTTGACGACTGAACTAAAGTGTACATCGAAGAGACAATAGACACTTTGCTACTTCACAAATTGTGGCTTACTTTTCCTTGTAACTTTTCTTTGTAAGAGGTGATCTTCTTTATTATAATGGCACTGTCATGATATTTATAAATAGTTTGAAATTTATTTATCTTGTTCATTTAAGGATGTTATTTCTTGCACGTAAATAAATTCGATTCGTAAAAGAGGTATGGAGTACAATGTATATGTTAACTGAATAAGGAATAGCCATATTCGGTGCAACCTATAAAAATTGTTTTAATCAAGTAGGTAAGGAATCTTTAACTGCCCTTAAAGAAAACATTATTGTGGAGAAAGTTCACTACTTAAGAATTAGACTTCACTCAATTATTCCAATTGATTCAATAATAAGTAAAGAACATACAAACGTTTTGAGCTCTAAGCCCGCTCTTACACACACTAGACATAGAATATCGTTGCAAACTATAAACTATTACAATTTCTCGTCGATCTATAATAATAATGTGTGGTTTGTACGAGAAATGAAAATCGTCGAGCCCATCCTTTCCGAACACTAAATTGGAAAAAGCAACACCTGCGCTCGTCGGGTTTTTGGAACGAACCATTGATATATAGGCACTGAATATATTGATAAAACTATTTGAAGCTTATAACCTTTTCTATAAGCTTTCAATCAAGTTAGAATACTTACTTATATCTTCAAGTATCTATAGGACAAAGAATCGTTTATTTGCAATCAGAGAAGAAATTTTCCCCATTATGTTGAAATTAATAGCATGATGATGATGATTTCGATACACTGTTAACAAGTATATATACATCCAAAACATAGACTCTGAAACAGGTAACCGTTTTAAAACCAGAATGTATTAGTACTACTATAAGAGAAAATATAACAAAAACCTCTATGTATTTGTATTGTAAAAGCATTTGAGTCCATCTTAACAATTCCTACCATTCAATCGAGGATAAAAGAAAACGTTTTCTTTATAATATATCTAGTTCTTTAAGTCCATGCTGGTCTGGGGAACAAAACATCCCACTACCAGCGCATTTTATCGACTTATAAACTGTTTTCATATTTGCATCACACTTTGCAATCGTTTTTACTGCAGCATTTCCCGAAAATAAAAAAGAGCGTGTGTGCCGAGCACACGTGTCGGAAGTGAAACATCTTTGGCAAGATTCAAAGATATCAAAATCGTCGCATTACTCCATGACGTGACGATATTGCCTTGACGCACCTGGAAATTTTACTCTCAACGCGCCTAAAGAAGTTTTACTTCAATAATATTAGTTGCAAGTTCCATTTCTACAGTACGAAATAGGCCAATGTTGTTGTTTTGCAAAATGTCACATAGATGACATTAACTCCCTGTTTCTGCTGCTCATGACATACATTCCACGATATTATCTGAAATAAAAAAAATACTTGCATTAAAGTGATAGTCTATTCAAACGTACAATGATCATACCTTCTTTGATAATCCTTATTTACACTGAGCAATTTACGTAGTTCATAGTAAAACTATGCAAAACGCTAAATTAACAAGTTACAATACTTGTTCTTTCTTTCTTACTCTCAACTCCTATAAAGTCTCGAATAAATACCTAAATTAAAATGCTTGCATTGGAAAAAGTCTCTCTAAAACTTAGTCTTATAAGAATTACAAATATTTTTAACATTTAAAAGTTAAAACGTTGCTCTATCTTTATGACCAATTGAGTTGTGTGTTATATCGAGGTTATAAAGTTCCTCACGGCAAGTATTTTAACGACTTCCGAAATTTCGTGCAAAGAGGTTTATACAATATATGGCCCATCATATTAAAAACCCCTAAATGTTTAAGCGTTATTGGTTCACTTTTACAGCTTACTAACAACATAATGCTAAAACTTTATAAAAAATACCATATCCTCCATAAATAGGGTATATATAATAAGCTAGCCGTGCTCCGCGGTTTTACTGTTGTTCTTAGCGTGATGATATATAGCCTAAAGCCTTCCTGGATAAATGGGCTATCTAACACTGAAAGAATCTTTCAAATCCGACCAGTAGTTCCTGAGATTAGCGCGTTCAAACAAAACAAACAAACTCTTCAGCTTTATAATATTAGTATAGATTAATCTAAAAACATTAAAAATAATGTGTCATGTTGTCTATGTTGTCAACTTTAATACCCGTAAAATAATTATAATGACACCAACCACTAAAACTGTCCACAGAAAGTAAACAATTAATTTTCAGGTGGGATTAACGCTAATCCAATATCAGATGCGAACCTATAATTGATATCTGTTTACACCGCGTACATACTTGACATAATATGTAGTGACATTCAATCATTATAATCTAGGCCCTAATAACAGTAATTGCTTACGTAAATCCCATTTGCTCAAACTATGTATTCGAAATATTATTATCAAATGTATGAATTATTGAGACCCTCGCTACAGTTTCAAATTAATTAATCCCGTAAGCCTCCTTATGACAATGTAAGATAAAATGAGCCAGACCTTATGTTCAGAATGATATCGACAAATTATAATCCCCCGCATAGTCTCGTTGAATATTATTTCACTTTGTTACAAAATTATTAATTAATGTGAATGTGGTATTAAGGATTCAGTGTATCATTGTTCTCGTAGTTCATAAGTTGGAACAATTTGAAGAGGAATTGGGTTGATGTTTAAAGTTGGCCGGAAAAATTGATATAAGGGTTTTTCACAAATCAATAGCAGCGTGCAGTCAGAAATAAGGAGGTGGACTTTACATAACTTTATTTCATTGCTTTGTATTAAAATGATAGAGTAACAATGCCTATGCAATATAACACTGCTGTTAATGAAACGAACATAATATCTATAACGGGTAGCGATTTGCAGATGATTAATGAGTATCAATTATAAATGATTACTTGATCTACATGTCTTTATACACCACTAAGGTGTCAAGAAGAAAAAATAATATCCTTTGTCTTTTGTATTCATTTATCGATCTCAATCATAGGTAAGAAGTATCAGAGTCGACCGAACGTTGCAATACATTGCGAATCAAGCGAATTTATTATTGTATCCTAAAACCAAACAAAAAACAAAACAGCAGTTAAGTCATCACCGTCCACGATAGCGCCCTATGTATATGAATCGGGGTAGATTAAGGTGTAATAAATCTCTTTTAGTGGCGGTGTGTCCGTACCGAGCCATAAACACGAGTGGCGGTCAGAGAACAATGCGGTTCGTGCAAGAAGAGCTATTTATTCTTGGGCAAAAACGGTAACACCTACCGTGTCGCGTGCTTACAGTATCGAGGTTGGTTTGCTTTTTGTATGCGACACTCCGCACTCGGGACTTAATTGTGTATCGATTTTTGGTAGGCGATTGAAGATTGTAATGGATTTAGTTAATGTGTATTGTAGTATTGTAATTTATAACTACGTTGGATGTAAAACGCAATTTATAGACTATTATATTTATTTCTAGTACAAGCAATTTCATATATAGTTTAGATAGGAAGTTAAAGTACTTACTTACCACATAGAAGGTAAATGATAATTAATTGTGAATTTGCTGACAATACTTGTACTTTCATAATGTGTATGTAAGAAACTAATTTATTTAGCTTTGTAAATATTTTTTATATTCACATATTTTTCAAAGTGAAATTAAATTCAGAAATAAGTAGGACTACATGTGCTTGTACGGAAATGTTTAATAAATAATAACGTTGATGTTATGTTAAGGAAACACTTCCGGTGATATATTTTGGAAAGGAAAAACATAATCTTACTAAAATATCGCATGAAAGAAAAATAGATCGACACAGCGCATTAATCACGCTCAACGATAGCGCTCAATTGCAAAATCTCAAAGAAATATGAAGAAAAAACTGGAGGTGAAAGTTAGCAAAAGTGTGCGGATAATTGAAAAACCTGATCTCTCATTAAAATCTCTCGCCTTTGCCCGTTTTAAGGGTCCCGTAGCAATAAAGGTAAAACGGTAGTGTCTTTGTCATAGCCTTTTGTACTCCTACAAAGAACTATTCTTATACCCCTTCTTATAACTTCCTTGTATTTATTCAGTCAATGACGAGACTAATACAATGCGAATCTTAATTACGTCGTAAAAATGTTTAGAGAGATGCTCATTATAGCGGAACATTTTAAGTAGGTTTAGAAGTTTTTGATATTTAATTGAGTGGAAGTAATTAATTTTAGTACCTATTTTCTTATTAACTATGATAACTTTCATGCTTTTAATTCTCAACTTTCATTTTTTCGAAATAACTACTGTTGTTTTGCAGAACAACACACAAATTACATGGTACCCACTATTTTACGACCCAAAGTTATGAACAATAAACTAATATATCCGGAACCATAACCATAAGTACAGATCCAGCTTACTAACACGGACGTATCACAGTCACGTCGGGGACACTTTTACTGCTGGGCCTGGACGCGTAATCGTAGATAATACGAAATTTGTATTTTAAAATATACAATTCGTGTATATTAAACGCCATTTCTGCACAATAGGACGGAACGCAGCCATAATAAAGCCCTGTTCCACTCTTGTTTTTACATTTTTCGCCGTATTTTGATATTTTGGCGCGAATGAGTATTTGCGCTTTTGTATGTATTGTGCTTTATGCTAAAATTATTTTTACGTGATATATGTATAATGGAAGCAGTGACTATGTTTTGCAGTTGATGAAGCAGCCGCTTTGTTTTTACATTTTACTGTGCATTATTTTTAGCTAGCGTGTAATGAACTCGTATCTTTTTCCTATGACATTTCTGAATGAAAACACAAGCACATATAAATTATAAACAACCTTATAAAGACTATAACGTGTTATATCGTTGCGACTATCACAATCTTGTTTTCATAATAACAATGGATAAAAGCTGGAAGCCAGATGCAGGCTATAGTTATTTGATTTACATTGTTATGAAATACATTCGAGAACCCTCTCTCGGAAGAGGTTCAGTAATTTTCAACGCAACTGAATTTCCATAATTTAATATCTACTTCATCTTCCTGACGTAACATGGTTGAAATACTCGAAAACTTGATGAGCGAAAAATACCGCTTACATTATATGTATAACCAACTTCAAAATAATTATGTTTTAATAAAAAATAAGCAGCATCTAAATGTAGCTGGACAAAATTTTAATGGAAACAACTGGATGCCACTAGCTTTCAATTCAAAAGAAACATCAAAACCTGATCACCTAATGTGATTTTGGCGAACAAATATGATACAAAATGTTATCCAATCTCTCTGTATCAATTTCTTTTCTCAAAATTACTTGTAATTATATAATATAATATTAAGTACAATGTATTTTATATATTCCATTGTTTCTCTTTAAACATCGCATTAAAAATGACGTTTATTTCGTTTACACGCAAACCACGAACTCCATAATGTGGAACAAAGTTTAATGATTCCTTGGCGTGCCTTTAAAAACTTTAAAAGATTCTTCGCCGATAAATAACCAGAAGAAAAACAATTCTATGAATTCTTTATAAAAATTTAGTTGAAAATATTCCAAACGAGTTAATTTGAAGATTTCACTCAATTTATTTCAATGCAACGATATTACATACAACGCTTTCAAAATAGAATATTTTCAATCAGTATGATTGATAGAATACATTCATCTCATCCAAGTTTTGAACGACGAAAAGTCTCAGTATTACCTAGTCGATATATTGTAGGCACATAGAAAAGTTCAATATCTAAATTTTCGTATTAATCTGAATGGATTATCAAAATCTACGTTGAAGTTTAAATTTACGTGGAGAGAGTAAATAAGCTGGTTTATTAATATATATATTCTATTTCTACGGTTATTTTGCCGCTAAGCTTACCTTAAAACTTCCCAATAATAAACATAAATATGCACAACATACACATTTCTCTGCGTTTTTTTATACGAGATAACATCAAAATAAAACTAGGCATACTAAAATAAGTAGGTAATAATAAATTATTAAAAAAAAAACATATTTACTCAGAACCATAATTAGAATTTTTATCAATCATCTTATTTGAATTGAAAAATATTAAAATATTTAGCAAAGATGAAAAACTATAATATTACAAATTAATCAACAGCAATTAGACATGTAATTGAATTTGAATTAAATTGTGTATCAAATAAATACATATATCTATAGCACCTACCTACTACTTTAACTAATAATAAAGAAAATGGTATTATAAAAGTGGAATATTTAACGTGAATACACACAGCTTTAAGCATACAGTTTCAATGTTAGTCTAGGAGAAATATGATCATATAAGTCAGGCGGACGTTTCTTTAGAAGTTAGACAGGCGGGACATATGAAATGCAGCGTTTAAATAAAAACCCCTTTGAACTCGACATTCATGTTTAATATTATCAAGAAACTTGTAACCATTTAATTAAATTTAATGTACCTTTCGTTAAAAGATACAAGTTGGTAAGTGTATGCGAAATATTTAAGAGGTTATTTTGAGCTGGTTTATTAATCTGTTGGTGAATTAAATGCTTAAAATATTTAAAATTATAAAGTCGCTTGACTCTTTAATTATACCGTGGTTGTTTTAATGTTATTTATCTAGACGGGAAGTTATATTTCTCAGTGGGTGCAATGCCCTAGCTGGATTTCAGTTACGTCTTATCTTAAAATATGTAAATTAGCTACATAAATTTTGTTTTGATTATATAATTATTATCCTGTTGACTTCTGATTTGTTTTAACTTAAAATCAAAGAATATTTAAATTCGTAATATTATCTATTTAATTACTGAGATATCGATATCTGTATTATATTGCCTGTTTAAAATCGAACATTTGAACCGCAATATTAATGAATTAAAACAATTTTTAAATTAATTTGTGAACAATTGATATGAAAAATCACATAAAACAAAATGTTTATGCCCTTGACGTGCAAATCTTAGCGTACATTACCCAAACATAGCCTAGTTCTTCTATTTATATCATGATTTACTAATGGCGTTATATATTTATCGGAAATAGTTTACGTAAAAATAAGAACCCTCACTCTGGCCGCGATTACAACAAAGGCATGAAAAATGGTTCCAAGTTAGGCATGAAAAGGATAAGGTACTTTTATCTTGAAAAGATTTCTGCGTGAAGCATTCGCATTGAAATTGTTTTTTGGGGGAAACAGAACATCACATACGATGCAAAGTATTTTTATATTTAAATTCTATAGCTTTGTCGTTTAAGCTTCATAAATATGAATGCACCTGCATTTATAGGGAGAAAGGTCTGGATTTATTTGCAACGTATGTATACGATGTAATATTATTTAAATTTTCTCGGTATAAGGTGCGACGGTATGGAAATGTCTTTTTATTAAATTAAAATTTTTAGAAAACGTAAAAATATATATGACGGAAGAAGGGCCCGAAGGCTATTTTTTAAAAGAGTGACGTCA
>CAJQZN010036596.1:0-11884 GCA_907164685.1 Colias eurytheme | reverse complement strand
GGACTAGGTTGATTTGTGTAATAATGTCCTATAATATTTATTTATTTATATTTATTTAATATAATATATACGGGACCACGCTCGCTGCAAAGTGTGCGAAACGTCAGGATAATAGTACAATAATTTATTTATTTGTTAACAATGAATAAATCGCGTTTAAAGTCCGTTAAAATCTTTAATTTCTTTAAGCTCGCGTAATATTAAACACAAGATAACACTATATATTATTATTATCAGTGGCGGCGCCAGGCGTCGGCGACCGCCGACGGTGTCGCACCTGAGGGGGCCTCGCAAAAGTTTTACAAATTATTTGAAATTTATTTATTTTTTCTTATTTATTTTCATACACTTGCGTGAGTGAAGTGTGAGTAGTACTTTAGGGGTATTATCCAGAGTCATCTGGCAACACTGTGAAAGTTAAACAATTTCGCGCGCGAGTCTCGGGATGGGGAATCCCCCCCCGTTTTCCAATTACAGCACTAGAGCGCATTATGCGGCATAATGCTTAACGTTGAATGTTCCAACTACAGCAACGCTTCGCACAATCGAGCACTAAAAAAAGTAATGCGCGTGAATTGATGCGTGCAATCGATTTATCGTTAGTAATTATTAATTGTTGGAAAAAAAATTAAAGATTTCGTTTCATTGTAGTTTTTTCGAAATAATCAAAGTTAATTCAAATTGTGTTAAAAAAATAAATATAAGTATGGATGAAGTTTTATTTTGTAATCTAAGGGATGAAGGTACAAACGTTGAAAAAAATGTTAATGAAATAATCAAAATCCAAATTACTTAGAATAACCGTAAATATTTTTCAACCAATTATTATGTAAGTATACCACTTTATTTACACATTAATGAGGTTATTGCTAACTCTATGAATATTTTTTTTTCAACACTGAACTTAGCGCAACCTGCTGGTGCGTTTCATGTTCCAATTAAGCATCAGCATAATTCGGCATTGTGCGGCACTGAGTCGCATTATGCTTTGTAATTGGAAAACAGCCCCCTTGTCGTATATTTGTATTTCATTTTTCTGTGAGCGTACTAACGTAAACAATCGTTCCTTCCCGGACTAATAAGTAACTGTGTAAGTAACAGTACTATACGTACATTCCTTCTGTGAACTTGACTTGCATGCACAGTTTCTTCTTATTGGGTTGTAAAGTCATTATCATCACCCCGGTGTGGATAAAAGTGTTAATTTAGATAGTGATTTAGTAGGTAAGTCAAATAACGATATTAACGAAATGATTTTATCGAAATCGATAGGTATATATCTATTATAAGTCGTAAAAATATGATAGCGGCTAATATTAGCTATGACGTAATCCTGAAAAAGTTCAGTAAGGCCAAAAGCCGAAAAGTTCGTAATATAAATATTTGTGTAATTTTTGTCATCATTTGATTAGCAATAAAAATCGTTTACTCATACATTAGTTTCACTATAATTCAGTTCATGTAATCTAACGTTTTCTTTTTGACTGTGAAATAAAAAAGGCCTCGCGTACCTAATGTCGCCGATGTCCAAGTGTGGTCTAGCGCCGCCACTGATTATAAATGACAATAAATATATAATTATTTTAATGATTATCCAATTAATGGTTTTTTCAAATGTATGGTACTAAGTTCTAAGAATAGTTTTTTTTTATATTAAACTAGCGGTCCGCCCCGGCTTCGCCCGTGGTACATATTTACGTTTTCTCTACATAAGAACCATCCTCGTACTTCAAGGAATATAATAAAAAAAGAATTATCGAAATCGGTTCAGCCGTTCTCGAGTTATGCGCTTACCAACACATTTTGCGATTCATTTTTATATATAAGAAAGAAGATTATAATAGGGATGTATCAAAAAGGTATCAAATCATGATGAATTTATTGTGTGTATGCAGCATATGTAGCATAGACAATAGAAAAAATACATTGATATTATTATCTGTGGTTGCCCAAATGACAAATCAGTAATCACATTTTGTGAGTTATCTGTGATTTTGTGGGCGAGGGGCGAGGCAATATGGCGATGCACAAATGGCATAACTATAGTCTGTCCACTATAAGAATTGCTTTTTGACAGCTCGACGGGTGATACCAGAAGTGATGTTCAAAAGATTATCGATTGTGATACCATTTCAATTATAAATTCAAAAGATTATCATAAATCGAATCAGCTACGTAAATAATAATTACAACGTAAACGTACTAATAAGATATGTAATAATAAGACCACATATCTATGCATTGTATGTTAAAACTAAACTTAACTAATATTTTATTATTTATTGGTTTCCCTCTTACAATTTGGTTGTCTTTACGTTAAAATTATATAACATAATAGAAGAGTTTTTCTGTATTGGATATATTTTACAGAGTATTTCTATCGATTATTATAATCTATCGACCCATCATTGAATAATTCTGTGTAGACATCACTAAGTGGGCGGGACCTGTCCATGAAGTACGATAATTATTTGTATGACATTTTAACATAGACAATACAATCATACATAGGCGTGAAGCTGTCAAAAAGCAAATAATATAATGGACAGAGTATAATACTTAATCTGTGACAAATGGCGAGACAAATGGTGATTTGACATATTTTGTAGCTTTATCTTTTTTTTTCACCACCTAGACTAGACACAGATGCCACCCAGGTTTGTATACCAAAAGAAGAAGTCTGGTGATAATCGAAGAAAACTTTTATCGCATCGAAATGAAAAAAACAATGAACTGTGAAATAGTACAAGAACAAACAACGAAGCCCGCTAAAAATACAACGATATTTTATGTGCAACGCGGTAAATATATCTAACTGAAGGACAAAGGGACGGAGTGACGCGTTTTGGATCGCGCCTAACAGAGGTGAATAAGTTTATTTAAAACATTATGGATAGACGCTTGACATTACATAGTTATAGGCCCCCGGGCTCGTGGGTTATGTCGGATTCCTACCGACCAAAACCCCACTGTGTTCCGTCCAGCCACTTTAAAAACGAAGCCACGGGTGTTGTATAGTTCCTCCGCGACCCCATTAGATTAAAATATAACTATGCAGGAAGCTTCAGCTTATTTACCAGACCATGGTTGTGTAGATTTTCGTTGGTTCTTCGCTTTAAATAAGGTTAGAAAAGAGCAATAATATACATGATATAATTTATTTATTTATAAATTCTTTACTGCTCCAAGTTACAATAAACTTAACCTAAGAATACATTAAAACAATTGGCGGTCTTATCGCTATGCAGCGATTTCTTCCAGACTTCCTTTTTAAGAAGTCAGTTAAAAATATAAATGTTTTTCTTGATCCAAAAGAAATTCTTTGGAATTTCTGGGATTTTGAGACAGGCAAACTTTTTTGACTATCGAGTATTCTGGGACAGTATTATGTTCTACTATTTTAGTGAGTTTGAATTTTAGTGGCTTTTTGTATGTTTTGTAAAAGTTTACATCATAACTAGTATTGCTTCCAGAAAGTATACTTTCTATGTAACCTATATAATACACCCACCTTTTCCTCATAAAGTATCGAATCAAGACATTGTCATTTATTTTGTATAATGGCTTAATATTGGCTTATAATGTATTTAAATAAATAACACAAGGTTTAGTAAGTAAGAAAACAAGTATTTTAATCAAAACTATTAAACATAACAGCAACTTCTAACGCATATAACAAAACAACCTAGTATTGATTAAATTTTAACTCTAATGTGCCTCTCGAAACATACTGAACACATGTATTTTATTTGGTGCAAAGTAATTGCTTGCACGAAGTACATGGTTATTTAACCTTCTATTTTTACGTCTAGGTCATATTGAACAAAATCGGCTTGGTCCTGACTTCGCAACAGGCACAGGAGCCGGCACAAATCGCTTCATACGAAATATGAGATCTGAGGATATGTTCTCCATGCGAATCTGGCGTGAAATATGTACCAGCTCGAGAGCCACCTCTTTCAATAATGTTTGTCTCAATCAGAGTGTTTGTGTTGGCTTTGTATATTATTTGGGCATTGATCCCAGTTATATTAAAAATGGAGAAGAATATTCGCATTGGCCATCTTGATGTGATTCTGGCAACGGTATAATCCTCTTTCTTTTGATTTACAACATCTACACCTCCTTTAGTGGAATTGTAAAATGTTACATTATTAAAAAAAAATTGTTTTTCTGTCGATACTGAGAGGTTGGACGGTCCGAATAGTAATGATTAACATCCAGAGAAAAACAAGAACACTTTCCTCTTCATCATCATCATCATCTGAGGCTCTATAGCCGCGAGTGGGCCTTGGCCTGGTCCAGTATTTTCTTCCAGACCTCTCGATCCTTTGCCTGGGTTCTCCAATTTTTCACACCTATCGTTTTGAAGTCCTGTTCAACGCCATCACAACCCTTTCCTCAGCGGGTGACAAAAACAACTGACATCTCTGTACTTTTTTTATGTCTGTGTGTCGGTAATTACTTGGTGTACTTTCATAGTACCGGGCAACACTCGTACATTGTCAGGGATTGCATTCGTAATTGTATTTATAGCATCTTCCTCAATAAGGTGAACCTGTATCATAGTGTTAGATCAGTGGTTCCTAGCCTTTTTAATATTGTTACCCCTGTGAACTATGTATAAAACGGATTTTATCCCGCTTTCAAAATGATATCAAAACAAACAATACAAGTAAATGCAAACATCTTTATTGATCATAAATTGCACATATGTATCTTCGTCTCGAATAATATGATGATATTCTTATATCGGTATAAAACGGTCTTAATATCCAAGAGATCGACTGACGATTATCCAAGTCCGGAAAATACTGCTTCAATGAATCTATTATTGCAGATAAATGTTGAATCACAGCTACATCGACACATCATCTGCTTGCACTCTGCGTTGGTAAAGTTCAAATTTACGCACAAAACTAGCAACTTTATCCTGCGCTGTTAAAATATTCGTCATATTTCCTTGCAATGAGAGATTAAGACCGTTAATTTCATTGAAAAAATCAGCCAGCATTTCAACGAATATTTTATCTTTTATTTTTGAGAAAATCTCGTTCTCTTTTTGTGTTCTCTGTTTTTCCAAAAATAATCCTATTTCTTCACGAAGCTCGTACAGCCTGTACAAAACTTTTCCACAAAAACACTTTAACTATCACTTTTGTGTTATATCCCTGCTTGCTGCTGCTGTCAAATGAAAATACCAAATTGTAGCGGCTATATTTTTTCGCTCTTTTTCTAAACCGATGATGATAAAAACAAAGCCAATCAGCACTTTCGGGCGTACGTTGACTCCTCATCTTTAAGTGAACCATGTCCGTCCGAGTTGCTAAGGGCCGATTACAAATATTGGAACATAACAATCAATTAGGTACAAAATCTACGTAGCCCACTGTTTTTTTCCCATTCATTTGCTTCCGAGAATCTTTATTTCCGTTTTCGATGCTGCGGAGAACTTCTGTTTCTTCCATATTTATAAGCATTTAATAAGCAATTTCTTAAGACGAATAGCTGATATTTGTTTTTGCTTCTGCAACTGAAAAAATAAATTTTAGAATATAAAATATATATTATATAGAATTCATTGCTTAATTGCATTTAACACAAATCTTGCAGTAATCAAAATTTATAAAGAATAGAAAACATGTTAAAACCGCATACTTAAGACAGTTTGGAAGTTCTCGATGATATTATAACTATAGCTTGTGCTTTGATTAATCTATGAGATTCGCTTATTAAATACAAATGAAATTTCGGCATTTTTTTTCTATTCTACACAATTATACAACAATGGATATACATGGCATTTCCAGAATTTAATGATACTTTCTAGAAAGCTTGCCACAAAGTTTTCATCATAAGAGATGCAAGTAATTTCTACATTGTTGTTAGTTGTAAATTCTGTGTCAGCGATACAAAAGTAACAATTATTTTGACCACTCAGGTATATTTGCATCTGGGCAATGCACTTCTTGCTTGGTTTACCATTTTTAATATAGTTTGCATAAGTTTTTCTACTTTTGGGACATTTTACCTCAACTATGCCATCTGGACATATTCCATCGGGAGAAGCAGCTAACGTGGGACGTTTTCGAGATATGATCAACCCTGCATTGTTTATCTTTTTTCCTAGTTTCTTGCTAACCATTTGCCGAACTTCTTTTTCTAAATCTTTACCCCGTTGCATTGCTTGTGTTTCTGGTATCTTCCCACCCGTTCAAGAAATCAGTGTTCCATCATTAGTCTGACATCGACTCACTTCATAAGCTCTTGAAGCAGTCACCCTTCCATATCTCAGAACCAAAGATTAGTTTTAGACTGGTCCCTGGTTTCAGCTTCAATCTTGTTGATAAGATCAATGGTCAGTAAAATTTTACTTAAATATAAGTCACAACACTCTTCCTTATATGTACAGTCAGTGCCAGAAGAACGTACCCACTGTAACTACGAAATGAATCGTCGAGGAAAGACAAATATGATGTTTCTGTATTGAGAGCAGAGAGACATGTGATGCATCGTCGTCGTAAAATTATAAATATCTTTCATATAAATATTCCTTTCCATATTTGCTCTGGTTATGATCGAAGAACGATTGGTGAATTGCTAGCAGGAATGGTGTATTATCAGGTAATGTGGGAATAAAACAAAGTTTCTTTATACATTTTTACAATTCAAGGGACATATAAAAATCACTTGGAATAATTTAAACTCTAGTCACAAAGGCTTGAAGCAGCAATTGACCACCAATATATAACATTATAGTAATATCATAATTTTACAATCAGTACAAATTTTGTATATACACACAGAAATAAAAGTAAAAAGTATTACACTTAGCGTAATTTATAATGTCCCCAAGCCAATGTATCAATGTTGTTGTTGTAATACATCGTTTGGTATCATTATATTATGATAAAGATGTTTTATTTATTTTTTGTGTAAAAATAGTGTTTGATTGACTTAAATCGAAGCATACTACAATATAATACATTTTTATTAAACAAACACGATTTGTAATTTTCCGTATTCATTTTTTTGGTAACACAATCTGATGTATCGAAATAGTGAAGAAGATCTGGTTTTATATCTTCATAAAAATTGTCTGTAAAAATTTGATATATCAGACCTTGCCATTTGAGGAGAGATTCATCTATAGCGATCTCCTGTCTCCTGTATAGATACAGCGAGCGGAACTTCTTTTGCAAGTGATTCAACCTGTCTGTATCTTCTGCAACTTTTTTTCGTCATTCTGACGAAAAAATTTTTTCGTCAGTCGTGTCACTAAAGTGTATAAGCCGTTTTAGTAAAACAAATCTGTTATATGTCGTTATGTCACCGAAATATTTAAGTGTGAGATAGCCATTTTCCCCCCAATAATTTTTCTCGACAGGATTCGGGAACAAACCCTGCAAGATAATAATTATTGCGAGGAATTTGGCCATCTCATCTCTGTCCACATTTTTAAAATAATTAAGTCTTGAGTGAGGTGTACAATTTTCGACAATCTTTTTAGTCGCGTATTTATTTGTCCGTGTCACTAGGTCAAAAAGGTCGTCGTCAAAAAATTTCAAGAAAATGTCGAGTGGTGTCATATTTTCAGTCACTGTGAAGGTCGGTCCTGAAGTTCCAGTAAATGGTTCACGTTTCCCTCGGAAAGAGTTTTTTTTTATGCTCGTGAACCCAGTCAAAAGATCAAAAAGTCAGTCGGAATCATTTCTGTCAAATCTAGATTAGATTGGTCGTCGTTTATCAGCCTGGTATGTGTATGCCTGCCGTTATCTCGTCAAAGTCGTTAGCAGTCGTCATTTGATGAGGTAATATGTTAATCGGTTCATCATTTGCCACATCCACCTCGTCCTCTTCCGAGTCCACGCTATCGAACCACATTTTCAGATCTGCTTCGGTTTTTTCGGTATAGGAACCTGAAACAAACACTTTGTAAGGCTGAGTTGTACTAACTAACTTTAAACAAAAGGTAAAGAGAATGTAAGATGTAGTATTATGCTGACTCTAGTCAATTCTGGAGTTTTAAATTTTCTGTTTCAGAAGTAGGCAAGCAAAGCCAATTTTGCGTATCACTTTCTGAAAGATAAAGTAGGATCATTATAATTATGTTCAAAAGAATATTTAAAATTAATAAAATAATTTATTTACTTACTTAACAATCCAGTTGTGAAATCTACCGCGAGTTCACCTACGACTGAGCTTTCGGCAGTGCTTGTAGTGCTGAAAAATTTATCAGTCATATAATCACAATAGTGAAAAAGGTCAAGTAAATCCTTAAGTGACGATATACCTGTGTGGAGTAGGACACGAATCCTGCCTCGCCAATTCATGGTCTTCTACTCGTAACTCTTGGTTTGACGCTTTTGCGGCGTCAACTTGCTGCTTGCTGAAAACAATACAAGATGAGTTTGCGATTGTACTTATATTTTTGAAATATTGTACCGTACCGTACATACCTTATTTCCCAAGGCTGTAGCTTAGGCGCTGGCGGCGTAGTAGGAGTTCCCGAAGTCAATCACTCACAGGACTCGTTCAGGAGATATTTTTCTAAAATTTGATTGATTTTATTACACGTCCGAATAGTATTTTTATGTCATATACTCATACATTAATAATTTACAAATATATCCTATATTTATTAACCCTTGTCTCTTTCGCGGCGGCGCATCAGGTAGAAGCGATCGCAAAGGTTGTTTTAATCGTTTTCGTGCATCGAGCTCTTTTTGCACTCCCGGTTCGAGCTTGGACAATGCTTTTTTAGTATTTGTTTTGGCTTTCCGCATCAATTTAATTTCTTCTTCATAGCTTCTGAAATTATCAACTCATCATCTTTATAATAAAGAAGAAAGTATGTAGCACAGTAACAGTTAAGTTTTGGTAGAGCAACTGATACCCAATTTCAAATTATGTCCAATATTTATAGTCTAGCAAAGGATTAGGAAAGTCAGGTAAAATCTAATGAGTACATAGAAGTAATTTAAGTAAACAGAATCACATTCACTAATGATCATTGTTAAAAAAGAATTTTTTAACTTTTTCACTTGCTAGTCTTTGTAATATTGTATACGAGGGCGTTTGTGTTAGGCGTAGATGCTATCCTTATTATTCTTTACGTAATATTTAATCCTCGTGGTAGCGTGCTTCCAGTGATCACTAGTTGGAATCTTGGATAGTTTCTTCATATCATACATTTCATTTTTTATGAAATGCGTCGCTTGGTCTCCGTCGTCAGAATTTGTAGAGATGTATGATATGCCATCTCTAGCGGCTCGTGCCACAGTCGACGATAGCAGCTTCTTCCTTTTTATTTTTGGTGCCACTTCAAAAAAATTATCGACATTAACCCTTAATCGGCCATGACTTCAAACAAGTTTATTTTAATACATCAGTACGGGGTTATATCAAGATTAAACAGTAAAATATTAAAAAGTAAAATATTGGGTAGCTTATAGGTTTTTTTGGCGGTGGGATATTATTTCCCTATAACCATTAAAAGTAATGTTTTGTGGGAAATTATTTCCCTATATCCATGAACATACATGTGGGAAATAATCTCCCATTTTTGCCGCTTTTGCCTGCACCTTTACTCGTCGATTTTAACACAGGGACAAAAAATAAAAATGCATAATTAAATTTATTATTTATTGAATGTGTATGAATTTTTAAATTACTTTTTACTTTACTCAACTTTTTACTTTTTATACCTACTTGGTATCCTTACAGGATAAAGGGAAATATATTCCCACTTGAAGATTTCATGCACGGCTACAGGGTATTAATTTCCCACCATTTTTTAAATTAGAAAAAATAACCCAAAGTAACAGCTTTCGTACGTTATTTTGTTTATATTTGATAAATAACACGTTCTTCTTTACGAATTATAAACAATTGCATATTTACAGGAATTTTTCTGGGCGTAGATCCAAAAACTATCTTGAATTTCGGGAAAAAACGGTCGTTTTAATTAACTTTTTACTTCGATTGTCTACTGACATTCACAGTTGACGTTTAGAAAGAAGTGTTGCTAGAAAAAAATTAAAAGAACTATCTATCTTAAGGTGCGTTCCTTAAATTTTATCGTATCTTTAAAAATACAAAAAATAATAATTAATTTGTGGGCAATGCCGAGGTGGGAAAATAATATCCCCATGGCTTATTAAGGGTTAACAAAAATTTAACGATGGTGTCATCACTCTCTTCTTCGTGTTGAGGAGAGAGTGGACAGTAGTAACACTAATAAAGGATTTAACAAGTGAGTCCGTAAATTACAATTTCTATTAAAATGTGGCAAGTTTAAAATTACCGCAACATGATTGTCCGCTAACCTGCGGATGTTTTGATACCGACGCATAAGTAAATCCCGCGCTATAGAATAAT
This sequence comes from Colias eurytheme, assembly GCA_907164685.1. Taxonomy (NCBI): domain Eukaryota; kingdom Metazoa; phylum Arthropoda; class Insecta; order Lepidoptera; family Pieridae; genus Colias; species Colias eurytheme. The sequence goes on along the minus strand of CAJQZN010036596.1, from coordinate 1,504 downwards.
TATTATCAACGAGTTCCAAATGTTGGACCAAACCCTTAGCCTCACTCGTGAGACTAGCCATAGAGTACATTATTACAAACGGAGATAGAGTTGTCAGTCAAAGATATCGATTGAGGCGCACCTGTAGAATTCCTCTTTCTGTAAATTGAAAAAAAAACATGAGGAACATACAAACAGATAAAAAAATTGCAACTTACTTATTAATTAAGGTCATACTAGTAACATATTCCTGAATGTGTCATGTATAATATAATAATTAGTCTGGACCCAAACTGGATTTCCTGTAATATAGACACCAGAGATGATGCGATGAAAAAAGGCTTCATCATCAGCCAAAAGACGTCCACTGCTGGACAAGGCCTCCCCCAAGGATTTCCACACTGGCCGGTTCTGTGCTGCCCTTTAGGATGTCAAAATAATAATAAATCTTACCAGCAAGATAGCCCATGTTATATATAGCTCGTTCAGTTGGTTCGTTAGAGAAAACACTTAGAATTATATTCTTAACGAACCTGATCCTGATAAATCGTCAAGTGCATAAATACCTCTCAAATCTAGACCTGGAGCTAAACTACCAGTTGACTCCGTCTCAGTAGTAACAGAAGTCTTAAGGTCCTTAATATACTCGAGGGCTGCTCTTAACCAATCAGTCTCTATAGTTAAAGTAACTATAGTTACCTTCTCCTTATTCCATAGCGCACCGATCTTATCAAATATAACTTGATTTGTTCGTCTGAATGAATCCTCATCAAAATAAAACTTGAGCTTTCTTAAGAATAGATTCTTAAGCATAGTTAATTGTTCAATTTGCTCAAATCGAAGTCCTGGAATTTTCATGTCAAAACACTCTAATGACTTGTAAATTTTGACGTTCTTACAAATAGCATCGACGTCTTCTTTACTACCATTAATATGCTGACTTGTCCCGGGTGTCGGCTGCGAGTCACCTCCACCAATCAAGTTGATATCTGTATTTACTATAGCTGCTTGTCGCAATATTTGTTCGCAATGGTGGTACGTCTGCCAATTTATGATGTACTAAACCAAAAGTGATGTTATCACCCTCTCTGGAAACTGTCACGTCATTAAAGAAAAAGTCGTTGAAATCATTATGACATAATCATTGCGACAGCAAGCTATGCACCACATCGTAGTGCTATATAGCGATATGACACTATATTAGTAGGATATCGGTTGTTGGGTTGTAGTTGGGTTGTAGTTGTAGTTGGGTTGTAGCCCGGCAATAGGGCGGCGTTATCTTCTGATACCGACGTCTATTGCCACCTTATGGGCTTGGGTGAGCCGCCAAGTCGCGGCAATCTCCACGTACGCGGTGGGGGTATAAGGCCTGGCTGTTAACCCCTGCCGCCGAAGGTGAACGCAGGCCACCGTTGGGTTTTAGTGGGTATGGCTTCTCGCGAGTCCCACATACCCCCTCACGCAGAAAAACTGCAGAGGGGGATGCGTAAATGCATTTCCCAACGTTAAAAAAAAAAAAAAAAAA
>CAJQZN010036595.1:0-16041 GCA_907164685.1 Colias eurytheme | reverse complement strand
CTGGTTCATTTGACCCATATTTTTGTCCTATGCGGGCTTGTAGTCTAATAGTACTAAGGTACAATATTACAGTAAATAAATAATTTGTTTGTGTAGAAATTGTTTCTTAAAAAAATTGAATTGTGAAATATCTATGGATTCTCAAACGTTTTTAGAAATCTTAAACGACGACGAAAATAAACATAAAACATACAAGGACCCTCTGGTGGTTAAAAATCTTCTAATTCCAAAGTCTGTCACGTGTATTCCTCTGTTTTTCAAAATCGATTATAATTTTGCTCTATGTTTGGATCAGGGATGTAACGGAAGTAGTTTTATCGGAACCGAAATCGGAATCGGAGTTTTCAAATTTGGTTTATCGGAATCGGAATCGAAATCGGAGGCAGGGTCAGTTTGTTTAAGGACAAATAAAACATGATTTATAGTCAATTCTTTTCATTTTTTTTTTATTTTTTATTATATAATAAAAAACAACTGTGAAAAAAAATGTTGTGTGGTTTTATGAAACCACGGTAAAAGTGAAACTGTTCGAACGGTTCCGAACACTGCTTTGTGTAGCGCATGTCGCGTGACGGTCGATAGGTATACCTACTCGGCAGCCGCGATACACGCGAAACGCGCTACACAGACCAAAAAGTTTGAGACGATGTAATAAAAGTTTCACTTTAAAAATTGGCATAATTCCAAATGAACAAAAGATAAAATTAATGAATTTAAAGTTTAATCGGGGGATTCCCCGCGCGACATGTATGAACCTAGGCCGTCGCGCGCCGCCCGTTTTGTTTCGTTCGACCTCCGATTAACATCCGATACAAAAGTATCGGAACCGAAGTCGGAACCGAAAGTGTAATAATAATCGGAAGTTCCGACTTAACGGAACCGGAATCGAAGCTCCGTTACATCTCTGGTTTGGATGGATGGATCTGTATTGTTTAGGCTGCTTCAAACCTTAAATAACTTTCTCTAACTAGCTTACCGCCCGCGGCTACGCCCGCTTTGTCTAAAACGTAATAAATTATATACTTAAACCTTCCTCTTGAATCACTCTATCTATTAAAAAAACCGCATCAAAATCCGTTGCGTAGTTTTAAAGATTTAAGCATACAAAGGGACATAGGGACAGAAAAAGCGAGTAGTGTAGTGATACTACATGAAAGCCGACTGAAGACTATTTGAAATGACAGTTGAATATAGATTGTCCTCCTTTTTTGAAATCGGTTTAAACATAATATAAAAATGTCCAAGTTTGTGTCTACCATAAGAGCCGCGATCAAAATAGGGTGACTTTGATAAATGTTTCACTCTTCCGCGTCCAAAACTGGGTGAATACAAGTTTAGTCCGTGGCTTTACGTGCTTTTTCTCTTAAATTAGCTCAATATTTAAGATTAGCTGCTTTTTTAAACTAATATATTAGCATGGCTATTTCTAAGGATATTAAATGGCCTAGATTTGTGAAAAAAAAAAGAAATGGTATTTTAATTTGTAAAAATGTAGCTTTCTTATTATGTTAAGCTTTATAATATTATATGTGCTAATATTATGATATTTTTTTTGTTGGACATAGGCACCCAAAAATCAATTTTTCTCTTTGAGCTTATAAACATTACCGTTCGGAAATTTAAATAGTACATAATAAAAGAATACAAATTAATGTATTAATAACGAGTGTGTCAATACATTTTCATTTTCCAACAATGTTAATTCTTAAAACATTACAAGCATGTAGGGATATTAATTAATATTTTCGTTATTGGAATAAAATAATTACGATGCCTTTTTCTTTTCATTAAATAAATTATTAACAGATATGAAAGATACTTTTAATTACGTGTTTTTATTAAATGTGTTTTCATATTATGTTTTACTAGAGATCCACCTGACTCTGCTCTTAAATTGTTTATCTTATGACTGAAAATAAGAATGTCGATTTGAAAGAAAGAACATTTAAATAATTGTATTTTCAACGATCCTTGAAAATTGTACAAAGTTTCAATAAGGTCCGTTTAAAGTGGGTCAAAATCGAATCTACAGGAGTCGGTAACATCCAAACATACAGGTGAGGCTGATAAAACGGTGTTATAAAATTTAAACAGATTTGAATTCAATATACTTACTGTAGATTTTGCACACTATTTGTATAAAATAATTCGAATAAGAATAATATTATACTTAATACGTAGATTCAAAATATCTATACGAGTTTGGTTAGGGTCAGCGTACAGTGTACGTGACCGAAAAACGGATAAGCGCTCACTTGAAAACGAAGCTAGATAGCTCAGTTTCGAGTGCTTCCTTGGAATTCAGGCTCAAATAGAGCATTCTTACTCAGTGAATAATATACTTTGTTATGTGTGGAATGTTCTAGAGTTCTAAATGTTTTGCAGTTAGACGTTTTTCTTCTATTCTGCTTTTTCGGAGCTTGTAGTAATATAAGTTGTTGGAATTCGTAATGGAGAAGGGATTGGAATAGTATCTAAGTAAATAATATCTAATGAGATAGAAACATGATTCTTACTTCTGGTAATATCTTACATAAGCAATTTGAGAATAACACCTGTTTTTCTTATTACGTAACAAGTAAAAAGTGGTCAAAAAGTATAGGAATAGTAAAATCAAAGTTCATATTATTTTAAACTCTTTAATTATTGGTTGACTAGTTCCCGTTGTGGGATTTCAGGGAAAAAAGCCGTCTTATTATGGTATGTCTTATTCTGGGTCTTCAGCTACCTACATACAAAATTTCATTGTAATCGGCTCAGTAGTATTTGCGTGAAAGAGTAACAAACATCCATCCATCCTGACAATCATTCGCATTTATAATATTAGTAGGATAAATCGCCCATATCAACCAAACTATAGCTACAAAACTATTCTTAAAAACAACTAAACCTAAAGATATATTACAATGTAAGAGTCTAATTTTCCTTCTACAAACCCATTGAAGGAAAATCGTGCATGAAAGTTTGTATAAAACTTCATCAATTATACCCGTGAGAAGCCGGGGCGTATGCTAGTTGACTATAAATCAGGCAAATCGCTTCTAAAACTCTGTTTGACTCACGTAACATGTGTTAGAGCATAGTATATCGAAATAAACAGTATAGAAAGTACATATAAAACTCTCGACACACACAACATGCGCGTTGACGAGACGCGTAAGTAGTCGTCGAGTTGTTATCATACCTATGGCAAGTGCTCTCTTCAAAGAAACGTCGAAATGTCTTCGTATAATCGCGTAAAGGTAAACAATAAACATATTGACAAGTTAAAGATTTACAAAATAAGCAACCCTATTGCTTAAGTGGTGAAATTGAAGTCCCGTGTGTAGTGGGGTAAGGGGTAGGTGCATTATGCATACATCTGTTTTACGGATCGATTATCTTTTGGGCACGAGTAAGTCATCAGCCTTCTATGTCCTGCCAGACCTAGGCATTTTTTTTCTTCGTCTCCACCGGGAATCGAACCCTTTCACTCAGTTCTAGACCCCTTACCACTGTACTAAGGAGGTGGTCAAATTCTTTCTTCTTCAATGGTGCGTAGGTATATTATCGAATAGACTAACTGTTATAGAAAAAGTAGTGTTGTAAATACAGTAACTGTTCGTATTATATTTACTGTGGCTAGAGGCTCGCAGTAGAATTCTCTATGTTATCAGAAGTACCTACGTAATAGCTCTGAATAGTACGTGCTCTTTAACGAACCTCTGAACTATGTTATTTATTGTTTGTGTAGTTCGATGTCTATTAATTGCAATGATAAGCTTGAGTCAGATTTCGATGCCTTTTATGTAAGAAAGTAGCAATATTTTTTATTTACAAATAACTAGAAACAAATTGCCAGAACTAAACCAAATTTAAATTAGAACACATAGCAAGCACCAGCTTAAAAAAAGAATTATAAAAATCGGTTCAACTAGTCTAAAGTTAAGTTTAGTTAAAAGGTAACAAAGCCAAAAAAAAACGAAACGAAAAAGTCCAACCTCCTTCTTTGTCGTTAATAAAAATGTTGATAATTTCAACTGGTCTAGCCTTAGAGGCTCTAGCGTTATATTATAATCTTAATTATAAACTGACACAATATGAAACGTGTTCAATATTAATATACCTACATATTATATAACTAGCTTTCCGCCCGCGGCTTCACCCGCGTTTTCAAAGAAAAACCCGTTCCCGTAGGATTTCCGGGATAAAACCTATCCTATGTCCTTTCTCGGGTATCAAAATATCTCTATACCAAATTTCATGCAAATTGGTTCAGTAGTTAAGGCGTGATTGAGTAACAGACAGACAGACAGAGTTACTTTCGCATTTATAATATTAGTATGGATTATTAATTAGTGCCTAATTACTACACCTGAAAGCCTGAAATAGACATTGATAATTATCTCCCGATTGTATCATAAGCTGTTTAAGTTAAACTAAACATTTTGGTCATGTTTCGAAGCTTATCAATTCAATATAATGCATTTATGTTTATCCAATATTGTTCATCGAAACAGAATGTATAACTCATCCATTGAAATATGAAAGCGGCTTATTTACGTTTATAGCTAACTAGTTTATGCCCGCGGCTCTACCCTGATTAATATATTTTTATAACAATATCCCCTCTTCCTAAAACAAAACTCTTAAGACTTTTCTATATTTAAAGTTTCAGAGGATAACAAATAGACAGATGGATAAACAAATGTTTTATTTTATTGTCATATTTTTATTAAATTATACGAACATTGATATAATATAATTATCTAACATATTTGTATGAATTTATGTACCATTCAAACGGCTGAACCACAGGCTGAACCAATTTTGGCTTAGGTGCAGAAAACTATTACCTAAAGGTAAATTTTCTTCATTCATGAATTATTTTTAACCTATAATGTAAGAGACTTAATGGCTCTATTTTTACGGAAAGTATTTAACATTCGTCACAGATAGGCAGCGATGCAGATATAACATATGGACGCCATTTTGGCACCACACCAGCTGCCCAAAATTGTATTTATTATATTTTCTTTGTGTAACGCCAAATCAAGCTTTGATCGTTGTTCGCGAAAAATATAACGCCTTTCGAAAATATGCAAGCAAAGATCGTTTCTTGCGAATTATTGGCAATGTTTTTATTATTATTTTGTGGGTGTTGATTCATGGGTGTTTTTTTTTATTTGTTGGTAGTTATTCATCTTTTATTCATGCGTACGAATATTAACAATATAGTTAGGCTTTTCAGTTTCATCGTTGATTAAACTAGATTTCCGCCCGCGTCTTTCGTGTTCTCCGAGCTTTTGCATTTATAAAATTAGTAGGATTTTACTACTTTTGCATTTGTTTTATAATTTACTTCATGAAATCTTCTTCTCTTATATATAAAAATGAATCGCAAAATGTGTTGGTAAGCGCATTACTCGAGAACGGCTGAACCGATTTCGATAATTCTTTTTTTATTATATTCCTTGAAGTACAAGGATGGTTTTTATGTAGAGAAAACGTAAGTACCACGGGCGAAGCCGGGGCGGACCGCTAGTAAATTATAAAACCTATTTTAATATTAAACTTGACAAATATAGTTTAAAGGCAGCTGTAGATACACAGCCACGCTTTACTATAGACAAATTATGATTGCATGAATGAGAAATGAGGAAAAGTGGGAAAAATAGATAAAATCTTCTTTGTAGTGGGTTGTACAAAAAATTTGATGTTCTGCATCTTTTTGATTTGGGTATCATTTAAGCTATCACCAATTTAATTAGTTTTGTGTTTCTTAAATAATAGGGTTTGTCCTCAAAATAGTAGATCTGTCACCAAAATGTAGTCACCAAACAATGCAAAATCAGTTCCACAATAAATCACCTAAAATCCTGAGATATAAGGTCTAGTACCAAATAAATGTTTTTGTATGTATTATAATAGGTGTGTCTTAATAAGTATTTAAGCAAACTAATTTAAAGAGATCACCAATAAATAATAATATGTTACTAGAAAATTTGCATTAAGTTCAAATAAAAAATTAGGGTTGTCATCATCGTTTCAACCAAAAGATTCTGCTACTAGTCTAGTTAGGACTCCCAAGGTTCTAAATTTCCACTGGTAGTATAAATTATATTTAAATATTTTTTTAGCAGAGTAGTAAATAAAACAATTAAAGTCAAAATAATCAATATTTATCGTTTAAAATAATTACCAATGAACAATCAGCGCTGGTTTAAAATAGCTGGCTTATGGCTAGCAGAATAGTAGATAAAACACTTAATTAAAGTTAAAATAATCAATATTTATTCTTAAAAATAATAACCACTGAATAATCAGTGCTGGTTTGGATTTCGAAGAGCGCCCCCTTTGATCATTTTTTCATTAAAATTATAAATTGATATATTAAATTGGTAACGAATACTATTAATTTAATATCTGAACGAAATAAAATGTTACTACTGTATTGGTGACAAAATATCAAATAAAAAGGAGTCGCAGTCAGGGATCGATAATCGATTTATTTGGTGACAGATCTACCATTCTGAGCACAGAGCTATTATTTAAGTAACAAAACTGTTATTATAAGAACGAAGTTTATATTCATGTAATGCAATATAATTTTATTGGTTTTCGATCTCTTATTTTACACATATATTAACATTAATTTGATAATTCAAACCTGGGAACTATTTTTGTTTATCTGAGAACGAAAATATTTCGTGGTGATAGATCTATTTATTAGGTGATACAACTTGATGACAAATATAAATTTTGGTGATAGAAAATATAGTTCCCTTTTGATTTTCAATATAAAATATAGACTATATGTATGTACTGTACTGTGTACTGTACATACACATGTACTACCTAAAGGTATATAAATCACTAGCTTTCCGCCCGCGGCTTCACCGACTCAGTCTAAAACCTAATTATGTGCTTCGAGATTATTCGAAAATCACTCTATCTATAAAAGAAAACCGCATCTAAATCCGTTGCGCAGTTATAAAGTTACTTAAGGACGAACAGACAGCGACTTTATTTCATACTACGCAAGAAGTCTCTAGGGACCATTCATAGTTAGGCTTCATTTTCATAAAATTATTACGTATGTGTATTATGTATTACTTAATACACCCAGCATAGTCATTTATTTTATTACGAGGTCTAAGTTCTTACCCTTAGCATAATTTCGTTCAAACGTAACGAGCCTCAATTTGCGCATAATTTAAATTTATTTACATAATTGTTAGTTACTCCTATCGGCTTCGGTGTCATATTATAATGAAATTATTCTGGAATATTCCATTGCCTCATTCTGTAGAAATAATATACCTAATAAAAAAACAATGTTTATATTGTTAGGTTATAGCACAGATTATACCGCTAAAGCTTGCAATTAGCGATTTAATCTGTATAATCTAATATTTATATTATAAAGGCGAAAGTTGGTAAGGATGTATGGATGTATGGATGTTTGTTACTCTTTCACGTAAAAACTACTGAACCGATTACAATGAAATTTAGCACACATATAGAGGGTAACTTGGATTAACACATAGGATAGTTTTTATCCCGGAAATCCCACGGGAACGGGAACTATGCGGGTTATCCTTTGCAAACGCGGGCGAAGCCGCGGGCGGAAATCTAGTATTTATATAATTTTATATAATTTTTCGCGATTTTATGATTTCAAAATGTAAGCATAATCTATCTAAAATTGAAACCCCCTTTCCTTCATGGTCACGCCTCCAAGCGTGAACGGGTGGACCGATTTCGATAATTTTTTTTTATTACATTCCTTGAAGTACGAGGATGGTTCTTATGTAGAGAAAACGTAAATAAGTACCACGGGCGAAGCCGGGGCGGACCGCTAGTCTACAATAAAACGCCATTTTGTCAAAATCAAAAATTGCGAAAAATTTTGGAAAATTAAGAACAAAAACGTCTTAATTTACTCAATTTATATACACGGGTTCACCCAGCTTCAAAAACAATTTAGATATAATTGAATTTCACTAATACATTTTTAATTTCTTGTCTTAAATATTTAAGAGATAATGAGAATTTACTTTGTTATGCGGAGACGAATCGCGGTATCTCCAAATTGTAATATTTCAACGTATTCTGGAATTTCGCTGTTTTTGAAGTGAAACTTCTTTATGGGCGTTGTGAGTAAAATTTCAAGGCTTCATGGCAATACGTCATGGAGTAATGCGACGATTTTGGTATCTTTGAATCTTGCCAAAGAAGTTTCACTTCTGACACGTGTGCTCGGCACACACGCTCTTATTTATCAGCAAAAGGTATAAGGGATGTTTTAAGGTACATAGGTATTTATTATGACAAAACCGCTTAATATTATTTAAATTTAAATAAAGTCGGCACATATTGATAAACCACACCAAACATCTTCTTCTTATATATAAAAATGAATCGCAAAATGTGTTGGTAAGCGCATAACTCGAGAACGGCTGAACCGATTTCGATAATTCTTTTTTTATTATATTCCTTGAAGTACGAGGTTGGTTCTAATGTAGAGAAAACGTTAACATGTACCACGGGCGAAGGCGGGGCGGACCGCTAGTATTAAAATATGTTTTAAATCTTATTAAAATATGATTTATGTTAATTATTAAATATTTATTTGCGCAGATTTATCGGTACTAGGCTTTGTTATTTAAACAACTGATACTGAGCTATTCAATAAATATATAGAACTAGATTTCCGCCCGCGGCTTCGCCCGCGTTTTCAAAGGAAACCCCGTATAGTTCCCGTTCCCGTGGGATTTCCGGAATAAAACCTATCCTATCTGTTAATCCAAGTTACCCTGTATATGTGTGCTAAATTTCATTCTAATCGGTTCAGTAGAATTTGCGTGAAAGAGTAACAAACACACACACACACACACACAATATCCTCACAAACTTTCGCATTTATAATATTAGTAAGATCCCATAATTAAAAAAAAAGTAGCAAAAAACTATAAACTTCAGGATGAAATAAGGTTTTTTCACTGCGTCTCCTTGTCCACCAGGTTGTCTGGAAGAGATCGCTGTCTGAGCGATAAGACCGCCTGTTGTGCTCTTCTATCAATTATTGTATTGTGTCCTTACTTGTACTTCTCTCTGTGGTGCACAATAAAGTATTTTTGTTTGTTTGTTTTTAACTTTCTACGAATTTAGCGGAGCGCTTTCCAGCAGAGCATGAAAAAATTGGAGTTCCAAAAGCATTCACAATACTTCTAAAGTTCCTGATAGATTTAAGAAAGAGTTCTTGGCCAAATGAGCCATGAAAATCAACTTTTTATAAAATATATTATCTCAAAACTTAAGTTTTTTGCGTACCTAACTACCTATATTTGAATTAAAAATAAATATATAATATGTAACTAAAGGAACCCTAATAATATTATAATTATAAGTAAAAAATCAAGATAAAATAAAAATACAATAGATAAAAGATCAAGATAATAATGTTTGTTATGTCGATCGCGATCCACCTCCTTTTTACAAACATATAATTATGTTGTGGTTATGACGTCTTCGGTCTTAATTACTATAGATTATGACACTGACTTCAAATACTACAAATACAGCTAATACTGATAGTTTCATTTTTATATGAAACTAGCGGTCCGCCCCGGCTTCGCCTGTGGTACATATTTACGATTTCTCTCCATAAGAACCATTCTTGTACGTCAAGGAATATTATAAAAAGAATTAACGAAATCGGTTCAGCCGTTCTCGAGTTATGCACTTACCAACACATTTTGCGATTCATTTTCATATCATAGATATCTTGCCAATCGTTAGTTTTTCCGATTTCTTAATCACATTCCAAAATTTTTTTGCTGTTTGTACTTATTTTTCGATATACAGTATCAAATCATTTGTTTCAGCGAATGACTGTCGATATTTCTGGATGCCTCTAATTATTTTTTTCACATTCAAATTTAATAAAATATAGCTAATATACCATTGTAGAGCAATCTTGAGCAAAACCAATTACATGACTATCGCATAATTTAACCATAAACTTACACATACTATAAATTAGTCATATTCATTAATTACTAGCTTGCGCCCGCGGCTTCGCCCGCGTGGTGTTTTTTCGCAATAAAAAGTACCCTATGTTCTTTCTCAGGGTCAAAAGATTGTCTGTGCAAAGAGAGGTTTAAGCGGGAAAGCGTAACAGACAGAAATTCTGAATAAAAAGCCACAAAGCCACTGGAAATTCTAAAACATAAGAAACTAATCTTCAACAAAACCATTAATTTTATAAGAAAAGCCTTGAAGAAGTTTTGCAGCTATCCGTTAAGATCCGTTGAAACTTTTGCAATGTATTACACGAAGTTCATAGTTTAAGAATGCCTATTATAGCAAAGATATTTCGGTCAAAGAAACCGAATTAAGAAAAAAGTATTGACTTATACAACATATTTACCCTAGTATAGAGTACCTAAATATGTTATTTTAGATAAAACAGACTGTAATTTATAAATATTATAAAACGCAAAACAAAACGAATGTAATTATGGATGTACTAGATTTCTTCCCGCGGCTTCGTCCGCGTTTTCAAAGAAAAACCCGCATAGTTCCCGTTCCTGTGAGATTTCCGGCATAAAAAGTAGTAATGTCTTATTCTGGGTCTTCAGCTACCTACATACCAAATTTCATTGTAATTTGATTAAAAATATTTGCGTGAAACGGATACAAAAACCCATCCGTCCTCACAAAGTTTCGCATTTATAATATTAGTAGGATATGTTACTCTTTCACGTGAAATTTACTGAACCGATATTGATGATACTTGACTGTAATGTAGCTAACTAGACTGCCACATAAGCCATAGAAATACTTGCTTTTGCCAGCGGTAGCAAAGCTTATTATGAATAAAAATAAAAATAATTTGGAAAATCCAAAAGTGCACGCCTCATAATTTTTTTTTAATAAATATTTATTAATTATTATTTTTGTTTATTTAATAACAATTAAACCACATCGAATCAGACCCTGAAAAATGAAAGGGTTCTATTCCTGAGCATACTCAAGCGTAAGAGAAAAAAAAAGACTCGATTAGTAAAGTATTTCGGTCGCTATCGTGTTAACAAGAAAAAGGATCCGCACATACAGACACACGGACGTCCAAGACAGAACTTTTTTAAACTGTTTTTTAACTAGTTTAAATAACAAAAATGACATCAAAAATATCATGAACGTTAAAAATAGTGTTTTTTCTTAATATGTGTGTGTATGTATTATCTTACAAGTGCAATGTATGATACATAAAGACATTTTAAGTTTGAAAAATCAGATGTTTTGCGCGAAGTGACAGTAGTACCCACCTCAACGCTTCGCTTATGAGGCGTGCAAAAATGCAAAAATAAAATTATTGTATTAGCGATATTTAATTATTTTAATAGAAAATTGAATAAAATTATACAAAACATATAAAAATATAATAAAATTATCAAGCTAGTACAAAAACAACACGAGTCGTTAATTTTCTCAGCATTCTAAATAATCCTTGACAATAATTATTTCACTGAACACAAAACTTTATCTTAGGGTGGGAAGGAAATTACACGTTTGTAAACAAGCCAGGATTTGGAATGTTCTAGAATTCTTAGAACAACACAATTTAAGGATATTTATTACTGTAAATTACGTGTTAAAATACACTACAATACTTAGTATAAAACAAAGTCGATGTCGCAGTCTGTCCGTCCCTATGTAGGTACCTATGCTTAAATCTTTAAAAGTACGCAATGGATTTTGATGCGGTTTTTTTAATGTATAGATTGATTCTCGAGGAAGGCTTTACCCGTTTTAGTACATAATTTATAGCTTTTAGAAAAAGCGGGCGAATCCGCTTTTTTTCTTTTGGTATGAGAACTTTATTGTATCACACCAAACGGAAGTAACGACAGAGTTCGTTTCAGCCGTGGGACGTCGACTGCTGGGCAAAGGCCTTCCTCAAGGATTTCCAGTACGACCAGTCACCGGCGGCCTGCATCCAGCGGCTCCCTGCCACTCGGACCAGGTCTATTACAGAGTACCTACTACAGAGTCAACTACAGAGTACTACAAAGTAATAACAAAATTGCACAACAGATGAACTTTGGCTACAGAACTTATCTTCCAACATCGAAAAAAATGACACGCACGCAAGCATAAAAGTAGGCTGTTTAAATAGAGCAATGAAGAAAAATAAAATAATACGTATTAACAATAAAATAACATGGAAAATAATATGTATTTGATTATATAGGATTTTTGTTCATTAAAAAACATGTTTGTTTATTTCATTAAATTACATATGAATATACACGTTCCTTATAACATTGTAAATATTTCATGAATATTCATAACCCACATACTTCATTTTCACAGTTCAGTTATTCGACCTAAATATAACCACTTGGGGTTTATAGCAATGTGACTTTAAATAAAATGTAAGAGAGATTTCATAAATATATTACTTTTCTGAGTGAACACAGAAATGTAAATGTAATTATAAATACAAGAAAATAAATGTAAAATGTAATTAAACTTAGCTAGCAGCTAAGCTTTTTCATTTAAGTGATGAATAGAAATATTTTTAGTTTTACAAGGTGCTTAAAATTCGACCTCATTTTAATAATTTGTCACCAGCGTTCCACTACACGTATGGCGTTGTTTCACATTCGACAAATTTGTGATATGAAAACAAGGATAAGGGTGCTTTCCACCAATAATGTGCAAGGATGTGTACCGAGGAATGTGTTTATAAACCAATCATATGGCTTCATTAAGTTTGAAGTTTGAAGCGTTTAGGGTTTGAGGCGACAGGGGGTCGCGGAAGAATTCTAACAAATACCCGCGGCCCCATCATTAAAAGCAGCTCGACGGAACACAGTGGGGTTTTAGTCGGTAAGAATCCGACATAACCCACGGCTCCTTCCCCGGGGGCCGTGGGTATCTTTGGAAGATTTCCCCACTATAAAAAAAAAAGGTTTGAGGCGATACTATTGGTTATTTACAAACACATTCCTCGATACACATCCTCGCGAATTATTAGTGGAAAAGCACCCTAAAGGTTATTATTATTTACCTTTAATCTTATATAGAGTTTATTTAACCCCAAGCTTATAAAAACTACGTATTGTAACGCAAGGAATTCTATTTTCGACGTGTTTTCGGATTCGTATTTTATTAATTAAAATTATTATTTCTATTGTTGGCATTCATTTGGAAGAAGGTGGTTTGGTCCTTTTTTTGGTACGAACGATTGTATTGTTAAGCTTTATAAATGACACGAGTAAATAATGTATTTAGGTACCAATTAAAAATAACCCCTTTTCCCTTGGCCACATAATAACCAATCGTTTTAAGTTTTCTAATAGTACTACTGGAAGGTTCTAGACGCTCGAGGAATGGAAAATTAAGTAAATTCCGTGGAAAATGCTTAAATCTCAAAGACCATTTAAAACTTTCCGTGTTAGAAGATAGAAAACATCAGTCTTGCCAGGAAGTATTCAATAAAATTGTTACAGAAAAATGTTTGTACATAAATAATATAATTAATAAAAACAAAAATACGCATAAACCCATGAAATTATTGTATTTTCACCGATACTTGATAAGTGTACAAAATTAAATTAAATCTGTCCCTTTAAAGTGGCTCAGAATAGAGTCTAGAGTCGGTTACCGGTGACATACAAACATACAGATGAAGCTTATAAAAGCGTATTTAGAATGCGATATTAAATTCTAAAATTATTTTTCATCGCGATTTTATTAAATTCCGAATGAAGACGAAATTTAAATTTCTGTTCAACTATAAATCCCACATCTTTTAAACTATGAGATTGATTTACATCGCTTGTTTTATATGAATATTTAGCACAAAGTCTAAACGTGGTGTAAGCTTTAAAAGCAATGTATGCTTCGCTTTGAAAATGTTTTCCAATCACTTTGATGTATGTAAATCTTAAAGGTATTAATGTCATGTTAATATTGGGACGTCGCTGAAACTAAAATAGATGTCGAAGTATACAGGGCTCAGGATTTTAGGGGCCCCAATTTTAAGAGAGATTTTTGATATGTTTGTAGTTGCAGTTTACACGTTATACGTTGAATTTTTTATACAATAACTGTAAAAGCCCTTCAATGTTTTTTGTTATATATTTGTATCTTAAATCTCTTTACTGACACATTTTGAAGAATAACCTCTTAAAAGTGTAACAACTCCACTGTTTACATTATAACTAGGTAATAGCGTACGCGTAGAGACAAAATAAGGAAGTCACGATTAAAAGCTGCCAAAAAAATTATAGCTTTAAACTGTTACTATTATTATTATTACTATTTAATATCTCTCTAAAATTTGTCAATTTATTTGACCTCAGAGTTTCATGGCTATTTTTCGCCGTTGAAACTGATTTCCTAAACACATTAAATTACTGTGTAGGTAATATGAATCAAAAGCGCTTTTAAAGACGTTTAGTTTAATTTTAATAATTGTATTCTTAAGATTAACTTTAATAATTAAACCGTAGGGCCCGGGGCCTTTAAAACACAAAGCCGATTCGTCCCTGGCCCTCGGTGTAAATATCAAAGGGACTCAAAGCTTCCTTGTAGCGACATACTGTGTGATGGTTTATATTAATTCTGTATACGTAATACTTGTTAGATTACTGCATTTGCTGTACTAGTCAAACGCCCTGACTTCGGTTGTATAAAATGTTGGTATATTGATAATTATATTTTTTTTAAAGAATAGAAAAATCGATCTCGTGGCGGGATTCGAACTCGCGTCTTTCGTCACCATGTTGGTAATAATTATTCATTTATTTAACTTTTGAATAAATGGTGGTTATAAAAAAAACCTATCTAACTACTAATCCATCAGTCCTCGGAATCACAGACACAATAGAAAATCTATTGTGTCGCGCCCCGATCGGGGCTTACGGTGGTCAATGGGTATTATATATTTTAATTGAGAGAGTAAATACGATTTATAAATTACTTGCTGTCCCGGCAAACGTTGTTCTGCCTTACTACTCACTTAGGGGTATGAAAAAATAGATGTCCGATTCTCAGACCTACCCGAATACCCTACCCTATATGAACAAAATTCCATGAGAAAAAGGTTAACCAAAAAACACCGTGAATTTCATATTTTAGATTATTTTATTGTGAATTAGACCCAGATTAATTATCTTTTCAAAATATTCCCGGAAACTCGCTTAGATGTTCCTTCCTAATAATTTAATCAGACGAGGGAAAAATATCCGTAAGTACATCTTACTAATTATGAATTTATAATTACGTACAACAAAAGAACACGTTTGTTTTCAGAGACGGACAAATTAATTAAACAATTTAATTTGTCCCAGTTTTCTGTACAAGGCGTTTGCTCCAATTTCGCTTTCCAAACTTAATTACACGATACGACCTTCGATATCGAAAAAGATATTTTGCTGTTCAATTAATAATTTTTTCTTTAAGATTTTGGTAACTCTAAAAAACAAAAAAAGGCTGGTTTTGGTTTTACTATGAAGATATGCAGACCGTCGGTGCTGACAGCCGAAACGCATGAAACTTTATCGACGGACCGGTTGGCTTGGTTGGTAGTGGCCCTGCCTTCCAAACCAGAGGTCGTGGGTTCGATTCTCATCCGGGTCAAACATTTGTCTGATGAACATAGATTTTTGCGCTCTAAATACAAAAATATTAATTATATACCTACCTAATTGAAACCAAAAACCTGACGTATGCCATGATAATATATCCCATCCAAGTTTTATTTAATAAAAGTCTTAGTATTTGTTAATATAAAAATAGTTCAATAAACGAGAAATTCCTGTAATCCTTGAATTTGCTCTATAAACTATTCGCGCAACGTCGCTCGCTCAGGTATGTACGAATGCACATCATCACTACATAGTATAAAACAAAGTCGCTTTCCCTGTCCCTATGTCCCTATGTCCCTTTGTACGCTTAAATCTTTGAAATCTTTGAAACTACGCAACGGATTTTAATGCGGTTTTTTTTAATAGATAGAGTGATTCAAGAGGAAGGTTTATA
>CAJQZN010036594.1:0-28874 GCA_907164685.1 Colias eurytheme | reverse complement strand
TAATTATTATTTTTGTTTATTTAATAACAATTAAACCACATCGAATCAGACCCTGAAAAATGAAAGGGTTCTATTCCTGAGCATACTCAAGCGTAAGAGAAAAAAAAAGACTCGATTAGTAAAGTATTTCGGTCGCTATCGTGTTAACAAGAAAAAGGATCCGCACATACAGACACACGGACGTCCAAGACAGAACTTTTTTAAACTGTTTTTTAACTAGTTTAAATAACAAAAATGACATCAAAAATATCATGAACGTTAAAAATAGTGTTTTTTCTTAATATGTGTGTGTATGTATTATCTTACAAGTGCAATGTATGATACATAAAGACATTTTAAGTTTGAAAAATCAGATGTTTTGCGCGAAGTGACAGTAGTACCCACCTCAACGCTTCGCTTATGAGGCGTGCAAAATTTGTGATATTTGTTTTATAAATTAGGAAATGCCTTATTATTTATTTAACTTTGATTGTATGTTATTTTAAAATGTAATATGTATCATATCGAAATATTCATGCTTTGTCTACAGCTACTAGAGCAATAATAATAATTAGTAGGTACAAGATAATATTATATTCAAGTGACAAATGAAACAAGATCATAAGTACAATAAAATATGTTTTTAATTTATTTTATTCCGTATTCCATCATATCTGATTTTCTCTTGAATGTACCAAAATTTCGATGTAGACATTTAGCTAAAACGCGGCGTTTACATATTATTCAAGCATGTAATATCTCCAAAATTAGTTTTAGACCTTTTTTCAGGCATGATACAAGATAAGATGTGCCCTAAAAACAAAGGCAACTTTGTACATGCCAGAATGAAGGATAAAAAGTAAAACTAGATAGGCAAGGTCGGGTCCTCTTGAACGAGATTTTTCTAGATAATTTTGGAAATTGTGTTTGTATATTTTTTGTATTATAAAAGTCATATTATGAAGATATTTGAACTGTGTTAATAGTAATTGAAGCAAACATAATACTTAAGAAGAAATCTAAAGAAAATTGTAGATGATGAGTACCTACGTAATTTATACAAAGAAATACAAAATTTAAAAGTAAAAGAAAATTACGTTAGTATATTAGGTATCGAACGAGACGAATATATAATATCTATAGTTCATTTTTTTTCTCGATATTGCAAAGATATTTCTCTATTCTAAGAACTCGCACATATACACCTTAAATATAGTACCCACATCTCCAACAGGATATATCCAAATATTTCCCTAAACCTCTCTTGAGGGATTGTGACAAGTTCCCGAAAAGAGGCATCACGGCCATGTTCAGGATACTTCCGTGTCAATAAAACCTATTTTCGCTTTCAATGGCGCTGACGAAGGGTGTTCCCTATTTATATCTTGCCACGTTTCGATCTGATGCCTCAACACTTCAATTGTTTTGCAAAACAGTTGGAAAGTTGTGTTCGTGTTGATATTTTGGCTTCTTTTTATGATGCTGATTGTGTGGGTGTGATGAGATAGTTATTATATTTTAAATAAACTATTTCTAAACATTTTTTAAAGAAATCGAGAAATGTATGGTTTATTTGTATTTAAGTAAATCTTTCAATTTCCGTAATACTTACTCCTTCTTATAAGATAGTTTAGTACAAAGGTTTTCAGAAGCACGTAAAATTTAAACCAAAAACTTCAAATAACAATCCAAGTTTTCATAATCCACTTGATAATTCAAAAGCTCCTGCTTTAATGTAACTCGGTTTCAACTCATAAAAAATACACTGTTGCATCAAAATAATATCTTATAACGTGATATATTTTCTTGCATTCGTCCCGAGTAAAACTACTTCGTAAAAAGTTGTCAGTTTTTGCGTTTCTGTTTTATATTTGTTAGAGTGATCTAGTGGAGTGTTTTATAACAATATTTTTACATTATCCGCGAGTAAAAATAGGGTCAAACTCGTGTAACGAGGGTTCACAAAGCCCCTAATGCTGTGGTTAAATAAATGAGTAAAGCTTGAGCGTCGACAGGACGGTGTTCAAAGGCCACTTGGTGTTTAATTTCAGCGCGGGATTAAGGTGAAGAATTAATGTTGGGAATTGTTCTTTTCTTATGTTTTGAGTGTTTATTATAATATTATTCTAATGGAATGGTGTTATTCTGTGTCTTTGAAATAGCATGTTCATCATCCTGCGTTGACCGCTCTATATTCTTTTCAAAATGGGAACAATTTTACCTTGAACTGAATCCATGTCTTTCGACGCTTCTATCTTCTAAGCAATGTTATTAATTCGTACCGTCAATCTCAATGTTAGTTAGACATAGATTTTATAATGTAGAGAGAGTATCTCCTCATGTTGATTCGAGATGAAACAAAATTAAACATAACCCATTTTTGTTATAATTATTATCATTGGCAACTAATAATATACTATCAGTTAAGCAGATAGCTATAAGATCTCTCCATTTAAAATGTACGAATATTAATTGTAAATTGAATTTTTAATTCCAATATTACAGTTACCACTAGTCGAAAATGAAACCTTTCAGTCTTTGGCAAGATTTCTAGGAATTTCAATAAATGATTAAATTTGATTTATTTCTGAGATATACGAAAACTTTAGATCATTTTGAAACTGTTTTCTATAGAATTTAATACATCTTATAAATTTTAGGTTTGAATAATTGGTATAATTTGAAGTCTAAAGTGGGATAAATATTCTATGCTAAGATAATATTGTTTGTTTAAAATCTAAATTCTAAATCATATTTTCGACACTTCATAACAGCCAAACACTTGCTGTAATACGCTCACGGTCCAGATCAAATGATATTTAATTTTATTCTTACAATAATTATTTTTAAACAACTACCAAATGAAAGGCTTAAAAAAACTTTCAATTAAAAAACCTTCTTGGACAAGAAGTGGCGTAGTGGTGAAAGATTGCACAACAAGATTTAGTACATGCGCAAGCTTCCCCCACAACGCTTAAAGTAGCCAAGTGACGTGCCGGCAACCATAACATGCCAAAAAATATATGCAATAGAATTGAGAACCTCCTCCTTTTTGAAGCCAGTTGAAAAGCAATAACAAAAGACCCGAATCACATCAAATCCACTATTTAATAAGATACGCAATAAAACTCATAATAATACCATAAAGCAACGCATGAGGCACCGCGGGCAATAACTAGTGTAATAAAATAAACGGAACATTCATAATACCGTGCCCGCTGGCGACTCGTAATTTACTTTTGTTTCAATTGTTAAGGAACAAAAAAGATTTATTCGACAGCTTCCTGCCGAATCTTTTGTTCGAGATTTGACGAGTCTTACCTTACAATTATAATTTTCAAATGAATTATGACTTAATTAAGATTCAAGTTTGAGAGGGATTTTTGTCGCTGTTAAGTGAAAAGTTTAGTTTTTTGGCTGGTAAAAATAATGATATTCAAATTTCTTTAATTCTTAAATTGGTTCTGTTGGCTTTTTATTAAGCAAGAACGTGCTCTTGAAAATTATTGTTAAAAATTACATGAAATAATAATAAGTTTAGATTACTTTAATCTCATCAGCTACGCAATAACAACCAAGCTATGTACATACTTTTCTTCTTATTTTTACCCATTAAGGACTTCACCTGTAGAAGACAGTCATAGGAGATCGTTTATCATACTATCCTTCTATTATAAATGAAAGTTTTTGAGCATAGAAGTTGGTTTACTCTTTCACACAAAAAAGGCTCATTGAATTAAATTTGGTAGACACATCCATACTAATATTATAAATGCGAAAGTAACTCTGTCTGTCTGTCTGTTACTCAATCACGCCTTAACTACTGAACCAATTTGCATGAAATTTGGTATAGAGATATTTTGATAAGTACTCGAGAAAGGACATAGGATAGGTTTTATCCCGGAAATCCTACGGGAACGGGTTTTTCTTTGAAAACGCGGGCGAAGCCGCGGGCGGAAAGCTAGTTATAATATAAATTAGGTACCTATATCTTACAGGATTCTTTTACCCAATAACCACATGATGCTGGGAATTTAAGATAGATCGTTTAATAAGAATAATCCACTGACTTTAATATATATATGAATATCCAAACAAGACCTAATTTTATCCATGTATATAAGTAAAAGGGATTCGGCAATATAAAAAGGGCTGATGTTTTCAAAAGACCCCGATGAAGTGGTCGGCCAAGGGCTCTCCTATTTAAAAAGGGTCATTTATAAGGCCTTTTGGTTACAGAATTCAATTTCTCGGAAATATTGTATGTTTGTTACGCTCTCCGTAAATTAATATTGTAAATTGGATATGAAGATCTTATAATGGGACGCAGCTCCTTGTCGGTGTTATGGAAAATTCTTAGAAACACGAAGACTGAAATTTTAGGTATAGGAATTCTTTTATATTTGATTGTGTGATGTCATACAAAAGAGCTAGAGTGGTGTCACGTTTTAAGATCATGTTCCAAATAAATGTGAGTTTGGTACATGATCCTACATCAAAAAATAAAAATCATTTCTTTGCAATTAAACATGGTTACAACAAAAAACTTACATAATATAATAACTATATGTGATACATTTACTGTGACATTTTGAACAATACATAATATCAAATTTTCCGAATATTCAGTTTATAAATGTATACAGGTGTATAGTTCTGAAAAAGTTATTAATTCCATGTAAAAAACACACGATTATACTTCATTCTGACAAAATAATCACACCAAAACGTTTCTACAAAATACGACAAAACTATTTCGCAAAATTCGCAATCACAAACAACAAAATCAGCAAACACGACTTACAAACAAAACGTAGATATTTTCATTGTTTACAAATGAATTGCAAAGCAATGGAAACATTAATCTGTTTATGCGTCCATTTTTATTTGCATCAACATTAAGCTCTCAGAATTATGCCGCAAAGCACTTTGTAAAACGCAAATTTATGAATTTTAATTTTCATACACATAGGCCCGAACTTCAAAACTCGGGACGTGACCTTTTCGCGTGTATTACGAGAATTCGCGTTAAATGTGCCTTAATTTTTAAGTTTTAAAATGTTTATTACTTTTAGCCGATCGATGTTTGTTTCTATGCGGTCTAAGCTAGTTTTTACTACTTAACTAGTTGTTACAATAATTATAATAATTATTGTATTAAGTGTCACCTTTTGAAGGAGGCCTTTGAACATTAATGTAATTATTTGGATGAATGTATGGGTGGATGAGCTTTAATGTGGATTTAATAGAAACCCTGCAATTTCTAAAGATATAGATACAAAATCTACCTGAATATCATGTTTCACACGAATCCCTTTAGTTTATACAGGGTGTCCCACTATTGGTATACTAAGCGCGAAGGAAATAGTAGTTTTGCATACACTGATCACGTAAAAAATACATAAACAACAAAATTACGTTAGCAAATTTTTGATAATTTTTTCCTGAAAATCCATGTTTTCTTCTCTAGCTTCGCGCAGCCGTGATATACCGCTTCTCTAATGTGAGCATTTTGTCTATGAAAACATAATCTTAAACGATAGCTCACGTGCTAGTGGCAAAAATGGGCGGGTTGCTTGCTATGGGTGTACACATAGAGTTTTAAGATTTCATCTATTTGAAAAAAAAATGCGTCTGGAATTTTTTAAGTATTTTTTACGTACTCAGCGTATGCAAAACTATAACCTCCTTTGAGCTTAGTATACCAACAGTGGGACACCCTGTATTCACGACTAGCTGTGGCCCGCGGTTTTACCCGCGTTGCGCGTGGAGATGAGCGCGTTCAAACAAATAAACAAACTCTATATAATATTAATAATATATATAGAGTTTATATAATATATTAAGTATTAAGTAATCAACCAGCTTTTAGTTTTATGGTATTTGCAATGAGATTCACATAATAATACTGATATTATATTAATACTTTGATAATAATCATAGCATACCTAATCATTAGTTAATCACAGTACAGTACTACTTTATAAATAAAATATCTCTTTTTAATTCAGTCTAATCCCCTCTCTGTTATGTTCATTAACGCATTAGCATTTTCAATCAACACGTTGTTATATTTTCAAGTTTAAAAGGCGTCAACAAAAAGCCACGTTATAATTAAATGATAAGAAAACTATAACAAGAGATAACATCACTTTGTCCACGAACGAGCCTTTGGGTCAAAACTTGGAAGCCATTATTAATAGATCATGATAAGTTTGAAACTGTGCCCTATCTAGCGACGAAATTACGAGGAAGTAATGTTATGACAAACACTCGAATTAACACGTTCACTGCGGCATGTCCAGTATCGGGCCATCAGCGACTACACCACAGTGCGGCGCCCAAAATCGCAGTTTTCACCGTGGTGCGGCGAGGTTTTTTATATGTTAATGAATGACTAGAAAAGAGACAAATATATTTTTGTGATCACAGTTTGAAGTAGGACTCAATTTCGTTTAAAAATCGTATGGCAAAATATTGGACACACGCATAGAAAAGAAACCGTTTCTTTTGTGTGCGGCATGTCAAATATTTTGCCATGGACAAGCACCTCATGCCGCACTGTACTGCGAGCGCGCCGCGTGTCAATCTCGCATAGTGATGTACCAGGACCGCACGCGTCGTTATCAAATTTTTAAATGACAATGATACCTTAGAGGCTTTAGTTTTTTTACTTTCTTTTATTTCGTAGCATAAATGCAAAAATGTGATGACAGTTGTGAAAATAATATAAAACATTAAAACAAAAGTTACTGAACAAATTAAAACAAAAGTTACTGAACAATTTCCTGATAGTACTACTATCAAGTACCTTGTTTTATATGTGTTTTTTTTTTGTATCGACGATCTCGTTATCTGTTAACAAACAGACTGAAATATACAAAATTGATTTATATCGATATCGATGTTTTATTTTACAGTGTTTCCCATCGCTATTACTGTAAACATGCCGTATCAACGCAGTGCGGGATGGCAAATAATTTTTCACAAAATCAGGGGTTTACATTTTCCCTCATATCTTTTAAACTATTGAGTCAAACTAAAAGCTATTTATGCGGTATATACAAGACTATATATATACTATTATCCGAAAAAAAATTTTTGAAATATCTTGAAATTTCATGAAATTATTAACCTTCAAAGTCAGTAGGTGCGATGTGATAAAAATGGCTCATGACGCACAGTGGTGAACTTGCCGATGTGAAGTATTGAAGACATGCCGCACCAACGGTAAGTTTGGCATTTTAGGTGCCGCAGTGAACGTGTTAAATGAATTGCATCAGTTATTAATTTAAAAGTTTTAATCATGATTTACGAAGTGTCGGCACCTGAAAGAGATTTTTGGAAGAACTTATATTTAGCTGTGTTACTGTTCTATTATTTCCTCATATTTTTTCCTAAACAAATTACTTTCGTTTGCGTCAGTCACGTATTTCTTAGGGTTATGAAGATCAATCAATCGACTATATTTTTATAAGTCTACGTACCTAATGAAGGATATCTTAGTAACACTCACGAGTATGTTAATCATAAAAGAAGAAAAGAATTGCCTACTGAAAATGAACAAGAATGACGAATGACGTCATAATATATTATGAATGCATTGTAATTGAAGACTTTTAAAACTACCAAATGTAAAGATAACGAAAATGTAGCGCATTTCTTTGAAATCAAACACTACCAAATCAGCACAATTTGTATCAAGTTTTCCTCATAGCGTAATTCGCCCTATAACTTATACAAACCGCTACTAAAATTACACCCGTAAAAAGTAAGACAAAGCACCGCGCTATATTTTTTACGAATTTGTCGCAAAATAACAGGATGCCCAGAGATATATAACCAGTCCCCTGTCAAGTGGCCACCACATTCTAAACCTCATTACGGGAACTACGACCGACACTAATGGCTTA
This sequence comes from Colias eurytheme, assembly GCA_907164685.1. Lineage (NCBI taxonomy): Eukaryota > Metazoa > Arthropoda > Insecta > Lepidoptera > Pieridae > Colias > Colias eurytheme. The sequence continues at coordinate 20,982 of CAJQZN010036594.1, read as the reverse complement.
TAATTTTGTTTTATTTTTAAATTGTCAGTGTTGGAATACCTTTTCTTGCCTTTTACTGTTTCCGCTGCACGCGCCAAATTTACTGTCTATTTTCAGCTATATGCAGTGCCAGGGTATTGACCTCAATCTCTCAAGTGAACAACAAACCTTGCATGCATGTTACGTTGACAAAACGCTTTTTCAGATATATTTTACTATTATAAATTTTTGAAACAAGATATTTTGAAGAGAAATTTCTTCAGGCGCATTGAGAGCAAAATTTCAAGTTCGCGTCATCGCAATACCGCCGCGTCATGGCGTAAGGCGACGATTTTGGTATCTTTGAATCTTGCCAAAGAAGTTTCACTTTTCACACGTATACTCGGCAAACACGTTCTTTTTTAATATTTATATAAATATAAATCATTTGAAAGAATATACATTTGAATATGGACAATCTTTTCATATTTTTTGTGCCACGTAAAAGTCCTGAATATTTTTTGCTATTCCCTTTACTTTTAGCTGACCAAAATTTTAAACCAGGTGCGAGCAGCTGTGACTTTGCGTGTTTCATCAATAAAAGGTAAAAGTAAAGCTAAAACCTGAATAGAAATAAACCCTTCTTCAATTTCCCAATCTGGGGCTTTATATCTGTTATAGGCAGCATAATAAGCGGTTTTATGTTACAATTGCCAAAACAATTTGGTAATTATAAATCATTACTCTGAAAACTATTGTCTAGAGTTTGTCTTGAGTTTCATTTTGAAGATTTTAACAAGAAATTAGAGGTAATTCTGTCGCATGACCAAGGGCGAATCGCTTTTTCTTCTTGTATTCGAGAAATATTTTCTTATTTCAAAGTATTCGAAGTTAAACTTAAACACATCAGAATTTATAATGAAACTTATCGATTTAATCCTTAAACAAAGTATTAATTTTATTTCTAGTGCTTGTAAAATATAATTTCCGAACTGACACTTTCCTCATTTATGCATATTTACTTCCTACATAAAATAAATTCTTGTTTTTCCGGCAGTTCATTAAGCAATATCTTATTTTTCGTATAATAAATAATAATCCGTTAAAAGCCTCGTATACTATTCCATCTAGAAGCTTCTACAAAAATCCAGGAACAACAATGTTAAGGAAACTGCTTTTAATACCTGACGTTGATACGATCAAACCCGTCTAGACGTCTATACACGTCTTTAGAGGCCTATTGTTCTCTGGAAGCATGAGAAATCCATTCTTCTTATAACATGTGAACGGCTTTGGAAGTATTGGCTGTTGAAGCAAGGCGTTTGGTTGAGCTAATAATTAGCTTTAGTTGTCTCTTATCTTCGCTGTTTCGCTTGTAGATTTAAGAGCATAATATGCTTTTCTAAATATTTTGCTAGTATGAATGGTAGAGGTAAAGCATGTTTATCTGTCCCTTTCTTTGTATGAAGTATTTTTGCGATAGTGGATCGCCATACAAACCATACCCTGTTTTACTATTACTTTTTATAGCGCATAGGAAAAAGAAGCACATAGGTTTATTTTCATGAAAATACAATATTCTTGTGTATAAACTATATTTATTTTACAAAATATACACTTCGATTTTTAACCACACAATTCTACTGCAAAATCTCATTAGTTTCCACCGATTTTGCTCTCTTCCTACTCTCCAGTGTACTAAAAGGTATAAAAAATAAACAAAGATACGTCTAAAAGTACCTCAATACCAGCTAATTTCAAAAATGATAAGAAAAATGAGACAAGTTAAGGCTGAAACATACTTATCTCCGAACTTCCGACCGCTCTGATTTCCTGTTTGTGTAACCTTATCTGGAAGAGCTTGATTTATTTAAAATCTTTTGGGGAAATGTTTTGATTTTACATTTAATGTTAATGCTGGATTAAGGCATCAGGGATTGTCGTGGTAATCCCAGTTTTTGTAGTGATTTTATTCTTTGTGAAAACAACTTAAAATTATTGTTTTACTTTTGTAAATAAATACTTTATTTAGATTTTAGTCAAATATTTTTTCACTTTCGTAGTAATGACGTAAGATAATCTTTCAACCACAATTTGAAATTACATTAAGTAATTTTAATATTTAACGAGTTTTAATTACACTGCGTTGTTAGTGTTATGGAATATGGAACAAAATTATATATAAGTAATGGAATAAAAGCGATTATTCCGCCACGTCCTACAACATAATATTATTGTTGAAGAATAATTTTTAGGTTCAGAATAATCGAAAGGTCTCATAAGTCTCGTAAGTTGTGTCAAAGATATTTTCCATTACAGGTTTTAAATTCAATTTCATTCGTAGAAAAATTCTTACTTATGTACTCTTCGTATTTTCAATCTAAAATAATTTGACGTATTACAGCATTAAAGTAAAAATTCAGGGAACTAAGCTATTTTCTACCACAAAATACTTAAGCTTCGCTAGAAAAGCCATTTACTGCGTTTCTTTTGGATTTATAGTAATAGTATCGTTAACCAAGATTTATTTCGTGACATAATGACGTAATAATTTATGGCGTGCTTTAAATCGAGGCATAATATATCCTGGTAATGAGGTGAGAGCACAATTCCTTTAGTGGCCAAGCTTTAAACGCAAGCTATATAATATATGAGTAATATAGAATTAATGGGGTAAGGCTACTTTTTTGTATTAGACGGAATTATGGAAAGAACAGACAACCTTTTAAACATATATTTTTAAGCTATTGCATAGCTTCTATGGCGGGCCTTGAGCGCGGGGACCGAATCCAGAAATTCCGTAACGAAAAAACCTCACGCTCCCCACTCCGACGGGCACGGAGGTGTGTCTTGAAGGCATAGCATGCAATAGCTTTACCGCGGCAGTCCCCGAGTGCCAAACGTCTTTTTTATATTTTTGTTTTACACTTTAATACAGTTATACACAGAGGAAACCTTACAAAAAAGAAAGAGTACAACTTACTTGGTGATCTTATATAATTGATCTCTTCCAGACAACCAGGGTAAAAGGTAACAAACAAAAATATCACTATTTACTCTATAATGTTATTGTTTTAATTTAAAGCACATAATTAAAGCCTTCATTTTGATATCACGAACTTCTTGATTCATAAAAAAAAAAATAAGCGACAAAATATTCCGTGAATGTAAACGTACTAAATAGATGTACTAATTAATGGAGATAAGTAGGTAGGTACTAAATAAAATAATATATTAACGTCAAAACATTAAACTAAAACAGTATTTAAAAAAAATGTGTGCGTGTACTAGTGTATAGGGCATGCAGAACCGAGTCCGGTTCCAAGTTTCTGAAACCCGGTTCCAAATCGAGCTCAGAACCGGGTAGAACCGGGTTACCCGGTTCTTTTATAATACTTCGAAAAATAATACGAAATTAAACAAAAGTAGTTGTAAAAGTACCTGATAGGCCTTTTATTTTACGCGGCTTGTGTCTTATTTTATTTAATTAGTAAAGAAACAAAATTTCAATACTTCTCTTTATTTATCAGTCTTATAAAAGTACCTTGTTATCATAATATCACATATAAACTTAAACCTTATTCATTAACTACAAACTGTAAAGCAAAAAACCGGCCAAGTGCGAGTCGGACTCGCGCTCCGAGGGCTCCGAACAAACCTATTTTTTATAATGTTTTAACTTTAAAATTTATGTTTCTTGCAATCTTTCCTTTATCTGTGTTATAAGACGTTACTTTTACCAAATTTAAAGGCTCTGTGTTCATGAGAAGTACCCTGTAGGTTTTGAGTCCCATGCGAATGTCGAAATTTGCGAAAATTTTCAGCATTTACGGCTGTATCTTTTGATGCGTTGGCTTGTGAGTTTGACTTTTTCACAGCATCAAGGGACCGAAGACTTGAGTATTCGATATAAATTTCAGCTTGATACCAAAAACAAAAACATGACTGGATCATTAGGTATATGAAACAGTAAAATCAACAGCTTTTCAAATTCACGACAAATCTAATAAAAATATTTCTGTAGACTAATTTTTGTCATTTTCGAAGCCTAATTTTTTTTTTTGGTAATACAACCGTAGGAAATTATTAGCATCTAAGGTTAGACAACCAATCAGAGCCACGCTTGAGGCGTGGCACGAAAATTCGCGATGCACGTGAGTCTGACGTTGCCAGATACAATAAATTTGTTAAAATAATGCAGCAAAATATAAATAATACTTTATATTTTAATATTTTGGTCGGAACCGGGAGAACCGGGTTTCATACTATTCAGACCCGGTTCTCAAGATCATCAAAAAACCCGGGTTTACCCGGGTTTTTCGGAACCGGGTAAACCCGGGTGCATGCCCTACTAGTGTACACACGTAAGAACTGAAACTTCTTTATGACCTTATTTTTCAAAAAATATTCACTATATGCAACTCTACAGAAATACGTCGAATCACACGTGGTAGGGATAAGAAAAAAATGGCGCGTAACGGAAAAATGTCACGCGTAACGAAAAAATGTTACACTAAATTTTTTTCCAACCCCGATAAAGAAGTTTCAGTTCAAAACAGTATTTAAAAAAAAACTCGTTCGTATTCAACACATCACATAAACGTATCCCTCACTTTTATAGATAAACTTTCCCCTTTCAGAGTTAATGACTTTTTTATATTTTATAAGGGACGTGAGGATCCCCAACTTACAATATGTTGAGTTTTATAACTACAAATGAAACAGCTATATTGTAGGAGTATTAAAACTTTGTAATGCTTCATTTTTTCGCTATTTCTGTAAGCGATAACTACCTATTATAAAACTATGGTTTTATCTTGGTATTTATATTGTTTAATTTCAACTCAATATTACTGTAGAATATTTAAATAACCTTGGATTCTAGAGAAAAATTTTCAAGCATATTTTTCTATTATGACATTGAAGGCCGCTTTCACTGCGTACTGATAGAAAATATCCCTGATACTGTAGAATATTATCATTTTGCTGATAGATAAGCTAATCGGAACATATCCAGAAGTTATAAACCAGTGTTTAATAACCGTAGAACCATAAATTAAATAAATAAATAAATATTTTAGGACAATTTTCACACACCGCACAATCTGATCCCATACTAAGCTTTCGCTTGTGTTATGGAAACCAGATGGCTGATAAACATACATTATATATATAATTTTTTAAATAAATACTTATATAGATAATTAACACCCAGACACAGAGCAAACATCTATGTTCATCACATAAATATTTGCCCCAGGTGGGAATCGAACCCACGACCTCTGGCTTGGAAGGCAGGGCCACTACCAACCAAGCCAACCGGTCAGTCAATTATATTTGTCAAACTATTAGTATGTCGTTTTATTAGCAGAGTAGTCTTGTATTTTATTGTTATATTATAATATCATACAAGCTCATAAGTCTTTAAACATACCTAAAATAATTTCCTGTAAGTTCTTACAACAAATCTTAATTATTCATTTATACGAAACATACATTATTATCAAGAAGTTTGTCTTAAACTTGACAACAACTAATTGTTATTTATGATTATGGAAGTTATTTAGTCGTCATAATTATTAAACTTTTATCAATTACCATACAAATTAAAATGAAGACAAATCCCGATCCACAGGCTTTTATATTCCGATGTAGATGAAGACAATATCGAATCGTCAACAATGTGGAATGCACATGATTTTTCATAGAAAGAGCTAATCAAATAAAACTTGTAGATATCTCATCTCCATTACTCACCTGAAATCTATATAAAAAGGTATAATATTATACTAGCTTACCGCCCGCGGCTTCGCCCGCTTTGTCTAAAACCTAATAAATTATATACTAAAACCTTCCTCTTGAATCACTATATCTATTAAAAAAAACCGCATCAAAATCCGTTGCGTAGTTTTAAAGATTTAAGCATACAAAGGGACATAGGGACAGAGAAAGCGACTTTGTTTTATACTATGTAGTGATAAGGTAAGTAATGTAAGTAACAGTCCCCGTTTTTCTTACAATAGCATTATGTTATATTAAGATGAAACCTAATCATACCTCCAATGTTAAACCCTGCTAAATATAGCGCGTATACAATTATTTGATACGTGTATTCACTACAACGTTCAGGATTATAATCCAAGATTTAGTTTCACGCAAGAAACAAGCAAAATTAATGGGATCATGTAAGATTAGGGACTTTGTAAGTACGAATACGTCATGCAAGGCGGCTCCTAAATAAATCACTAGGACGGAAGGGCAGATAGGCTATCTGATATATTACTTATAAGATACTTCATTATTCACACTAGAAGGTTCTCGAAGGTTTAACCTTTTTGTTTTTGAAATTTTGATCTAGTGTCTTTTTTGTTCGGATCTGTTTAACTGGAATATCACTACATAGTATAAAACAAAGTCGCTTTCTTTGTCCCTATGTATGCTTAAATCTTTAATAACGCAACGGATTTTGATGCGGTTTTTTTTATAGACAGAGTGATTCAAGAGGAAGGGTTAAGTATACAATTTATTAGATTTTAGATAAATCGGGCGAAGCCGCAGGCAGAAAGCTAGTAGTTTGTATTTTATACACACAAATAATACGAAAATAAGGCAAAAAAAAGCTACTGAGATTAGGAAAAACATGTATGTGTGATGGTATTGTGTGCAAGGACAACACTTAGCCTCAGATAATTTCTTGACGAAAACGAAAACTGTGATATCTTCCTTCCAAAGCATGGCCAAAGCTTCCAAAGTAGGTATTTAATCATAAAACAATGTGTTATAATTAAAATTATGCATCAAAAGTCGATTATAATGTAAACCTTATTAAACAGCAGTACAGTAATTACTCAGATAACCGAATTAAAGGTTGTAAATGCAAATCAGATTAATTATCCCGAAATAGCAATCATTTTATATCGACAATTGGTTCATTTTGTGTAATGGTTTCAATTGATTTTAGTCTAGTTTGCTTTACATTTTGCAGGTGCAATTATTAACAGACTAGCTTTCCGCCCGCGGCTTCACTCGCTCTGTCTAAAACCTAATCTATACTTAATATTATAAAGCTGAAGAGTTTGTTTGTTTGTTTGAACGCGCTAATCTCAGGAACAACTGGTCCGATTTGAAAAATTATTTCGGTGTTATATAACCCATTTATCAAGGAAGGCTATAGGGTGAAACCACGAGGCGCAGCTAGTAAATTATATACTAAAACCTTCCTCTTGAATCGCTCTATCTGTAAAAAACCGCATCAAAATCTGTTGCGTGATTTTCATACATAGGGACATCGGGACAGAGAAGGCGACTTTGTTTTATACTATGACGTAGTTACAATAGTATTTGATCATATATTATGTAACTACTGATTGTTAATCAAACTGCATTATAATTAATTACTTGATAAAGGAGAATAGGACGGGGTCAGGACTTAAGGCTGTTTGTACTAGCTGTGCCGTGCGGTTTCAACCGCGAACAATATCAAGTATTTATATATTTCATGCATAATTTTAACTAACCAAATCCATGCAGTAGGTACAGGTTTTACGTGAAGGAGTAAAAAACATCCATCCATTCTCAAAAACTTTCGTATTCTATAAGTATAATGTAAGTATACCTAATCAGGATGTTAATTTTTACTGCGTTGCTTAATAACTACATATTGTTCCCGTAATTAAAAAAAAAATGTGTGCGTGTACTAGTGTACACACGTAAGAAGTGAAACTTCTTTATGACCTTATTTCCAAAAAATTAATCGACTATATGCAACTTTACAGATTCACGTCGAATCTCGCGTGGTAGGGATAAGAAAAAGATGGCGCGTAACGGAAAAATGTCACGCGTAGCGAAAAAATGTTAAACTAAATTTTTTTCCAACCCCGATAAAGAAGTTTCACTTCAAAAATTGGTTATAAATCAAAATATTAAAAGCCATAAGACATTATGTCAATATACCATTTTAGTTTTTTTGTAGAAACAAAAATATGTAAATTTTTCCATTATTTATAATAATAATACAGAGTGAAAATTATCCAATAACATACTTAACCTGAATTAAGCTAAGCAAACGCAATAAACAGTACAAAAAGCTTTAAGCTTTAAGCTTTAAGCTCGTAGCTTTTACGAGGTGGATAAGTATGGTAATAAATCATGTAATAAAACAGGAATTTGTTCTAAGAAAAATCCATACATAACATAAATTATTGTGCCATAGAAGTTGTGGATACTCAAAATAAAGTAATGTTAAATAAATATTACTTTTACCTCACAAGATTTTTTTTTCTTTGAAATATATAGATTATTGGGTATAAATGAAATTGATTCATTGGTATTAAATTGTAAATAGTGATTTTACTCAGTCATACCAAAACTACTGAACAGATTTTGATAAAAATTTTGCTGTGTAACAGTACATACTAGCATGACTGTAGCTGGTATTAAATATCAGTTACACATACATTATGTAATTATATAATCATGTAATTATAGATTATAATCCCTTAACAGGCATGTAAACGGTTGAATTAACAGACAGGATAATACCCAACTATTGAAGGAAATTGGCGTGAAGAATTGGAATTCAATATTGGGTATACCAAGTGGATATATCATATATTCACTCGAGCAAGAATAACATAGGTATTAGGTATATGTATGCTTTCCGAATACCACCGGGTAAATGTTAAAATATGTAATGACGATTCAAAAGTGCTTCTAAAAGAAGTCTTATTGAATAAATAGAGGTTCGAGTTTGAGTTTGAATATAAATTATAAACAATAGTATATATTAATCGATACGGAATAAAAAAAGAAAAAAATGCGGCTGGGCATGCTTTTGTTGGCTGTTGTCCGCGTTGCGTTCCTGTTGGTCTTAAGCGTGATGATAATATTATAGCCTTTTTTTTTAAGTGGGGAAATCTTGCATAGATACCCACGGCCTATGGTTATGTCGGATTTCTACCGACCAAAACCCCACTGTGTTCCGTCAAGCCGCATCAACGACAGGGCCACGGGTATAGGTAGAATTCGTCCGTGATATAATATTATAGCCTAGCCTCGCTCGATAAATGTGCTAGCTAACACTGAAATATTTTTTCAAATCGGTCCCCTAGTTCCTGAGATTAGTCCGTTCAACCAAAGAAATAAACTATTCAGCTTTATGTATTGATAAATGAAATAATCCAGCTCTCGTTTTCGTTTTAGTGTAGAATCTATCGTAGGTAAAATGTACACTTATAACATTAGTCTACACAATATTTAAAAGCATAAAACTTGTTCCACACAAGCGTGCCGTATCCGCTATAACAATATACCGCATAAGTACTTGAGAATTTCCTCAGAATTCCGTCACACACTACTTAAACTTCCAACGACTAGACAATTTTAAACACCTACAAAACTTTACTAATTGTTTTCTGCAGCTCCGAAAATTTACATCACAAACTCAATATACACTCGGGGTTTCGGGAACATTCGAGAATTAATAATTCCGTATGACGGATAAGCTTCATTTAATGCAAAACATAAAAGGGTTGGGTTAGGTCATGTTGGATTATTAATTTGTGGCTGTTTGCAAAATGTCATTCTCTAAATAATATATTATGACTAGCGGTCCGCCCCGGCTTCGCCCGTGGTACATATGAAAAATAGATGTTGGCCGATTCTCAGACTTACCCGATATGCACAGAAAATTTCATGAGAATCGGTCCACCCGTTTCGGAGGAGTATGCAGACTAACATTGTGACACGAGAATTTTATATATAAAAAGATGTATCATATTATAATATATGATGTTACATAATATGTATTTTGTAAAATTAAATTGTAAAACTGACATGATTTAAAAGAGCAACTATGGAGTTTCTTGCCGATTCTTCTCCGTAGATACTGCTTTCCAAATCGGTGGTAAATGTTAAAAATATGTAATGACGTTTCAAAAGTGCTTCTATAGGAGTCTAATTGAATAAATAAATGTTTGAGTTTGAGTAAACACGAGACTCCCTTGAGGCTACGGCTTCGCCCGTGGTACATATGAAAAATAGATGTTGGCCGATTTTCAGACTTACCCGATATGCACAGAAAATTTCATGAGAATCGGTCCACCCGTTTCGGAGGAGTATGCAGACTAACATTGTGACACGAGAATTTTATATATAAGATTAAACAGCCATGTTATATAATGTTACATTACGAAACAATTAATGAGGGTTCGATGTAATTAATTTGTGGAAAGCATGGATATTTTTGCTCGTTAGTTTTGTTATTTTTACTGTGAATACAAACATTGGTGAGCGTACCTAAGCCGGTTAAGACGATACACAAAAAAAAATCTACTGCTTGGCGGGCGGAGTCTAATAGCTCGCTATCGCGAACGCGGGTGTGCGCGAAGTCATTCTTGCAAACTCGTCGCGCTGCCGCTGGCCGACTCGGGACAAACATGTATGGAGTCGTCGTACAGTTATAATATTCTTATACATAATATATTTAATTGTTGATTTATTGGTTTTATTTTCTTGCTTATAAGGGTCATTGTCAAATTTTGCGCAGGTAAACGTAACTGCAGATTTCAAAAATGTGAAAAAGAAAATATTTTAAAATTGAACTTTTCTTTATGCCTGTGCCTGTTAAAACAACTGAAGTAGGGTTAATTTAAGTTGGCCGGGATGTTTAGCTAATAATTTAAGATTTATTTCAGATTTAATGCGTCAGGGTGGTGAAAAAATACAACTCTGTTATCATTATACTTTACCTTTTATCATAAAATTAAATAAGCCAGTCGCACATATTTTGGCTTTTATATTAATTACAGTCTTATATCTTATAATCACCATTAGAAGTACAAGCTTTTTTTAAGTTTTACAGTAATTCATTTAAAGTTTTAGTCAACTCTGTTACTTTATGAATAATAACAAACCCTAAATTCTACACAACTCCATGAAATATCTATAAATTAACAGCTAATTACAACATATAACTGCTTCATTAACTGGCAAATTAACCTATTGTAATATAGCAGTATTATATTGAATAGCTTTTCCTAAATTTCGTAAATATGTTCTTTAATCTTCGGGACACAAAAGTAACAGAGTTGTAACACAGTAACTTAGTTGTTCTTTTTGTACTATAAGTGAATAAATTGCATACTCTTGATATGTTGTCACGTTCGAAAATATTTGTTTTGGTTTTTAAAACATTTTTCTTACATGTGGGCTGATTTTTTTCATATGAAACTTTGATCCACAGCAAGACACTCTTGTATAATTTGTATTTCCTGCCTAGAGAATTTAACGGCCTTCTTGTCAAATATTTTATCAATAGCATACTTTTCCTTCCGATTCTTAACTTTTTCATGGCGTTTTTTAATAGCATTTACTGGTTTTACTGGATTGCCGTCCTTATTTTTAGACTTTTTTCGTTTTTCTCTGTTGCATTGTTTTTAATACGTCTCGTATCTCTTGTTTACTGTTTGTAATTGTTACTTAAATTTTATATAATCTGTAAATAACTGCGATATGTGTCTCTTAACTTGCTTGCTGCTCAGCTAGCGTGAGAAGCATTTTAAGGGCGTTAATAACGGCAGAATATCCTGTAACAATATCTTCAAGGTTACATTTAATTATATATGATTTATTTACATATAACAACTCAAAATTACTTTAGGAAACCGATTATTAAGAAAAAAAAATATTACAAATATAAAATTTCAAACAAAAGTTAAAGAATACATGCTTACTCAACTCTGTTACCATGAGCTAAGTAACAGAATGATGATAACAGAGTTGTAAATTTTACATTCTAAAAGACATAAATCATAGAATAATGCATTTAGTTATTTTTTTATTTCAAATTGAGCATAATTACCCCTTAAACAACAAATTGAACGTAAAATAATAGAAAAAACGGTTTTACTTGGGTCAATAGGGAGGTAACAATGTTGATGCGGAATAAAAACACGCGGCACGTTCAACGCCATGCGGTCGACTGAAATTCAATGTACCCCTCCCCCCGACCTAACAAACGTCCACAATGGCTGCAGAAACCTTGCTCAAGCTAATAGAAAGTCGAAAACAGCGCCACCTCTATTTTGAGTAATTATTTATTTAGTAACATAGTAGAGCACACGATTCTAAACACTACGTGGGACAAAGTTAAAAATTTTTTTATAAAATAAATTTTAGCACTGATCGGTTTTAAAATCTACTCTTAGAAATATTTACAATATTCTGTTTATAGTAATATTTTAATTGATGTGGGTTGGTATATTGGAAATTGTAGTTATTTTATATTTTCTGTAACGAAGTGCTTCTTGGGACAGGTCAAATTTGTATGGAAAACCCTTCTGTTACCAGAAAAAACCACAATGTTACTTTAAAAAATAAAATAAAAAATGAAAAATAGGCCTTTATTTTATTAATATATTATTAGTAATGCGATTAAGTTTGTATTTGCTGAAAGTTTTGAGTGACAGTTAATTTTTTAATGGTATAAAAGTAAAAAACTTTTGAGGGACAAGTTTACCTGCGCAAAATTTGACAATGACCCATAAACAAATAATCTTCTTTTTAACAACTACTTAGACATTATTAATAATTATTATTATTTCGTAATGTTTACTTTATTACAAAATAATACAGGTTATAAATAATCTTTAAAATAACAAAAAATATTGTTACTCTGAAAAAATGAAATGGTACTCAATAACGCGGACTACTGAATGGATTTAGTTAGAATTTGATGCTGACGTAGATATTACGTCATGCCCAGAAATGAAAGGTAATATTTCTGAAAGAAGTTATAAACCCTAATTCTTCTCAGTCAAAGTCAAGAGTGGAAGATATCACTAATACAGTAAAACTGATGCGAAACTTTGGATGTTAATTTGTATATTTTTTTGTTAGTTGTTACTTAATCACGTCAAGACTACATTACCAATTTTGATAAAATATAGCTAATTGTCTGGATTTACACATAGGATACTTTTTATCCGAACTGAACACTTCTGTGGGATAAGACAGGATTCACGATATAATCTAATTCCACGCGGGCAAAGCCGCGGTCGGAATGATATTTTTTTAAATAAAAAAATTGTTTAAAAAAAACACAAAATATATTGACGCATGTATTTATTTTTTGCACTCTATTATAATTGTAATTATTCATTCAAACTCAAACTCAAACTCAAACATTCATTTATTCAATTAGACTACTATTTAGTAGCACTTTCGAATCGTCATTACATTACAAATAATCAAAATAAAATAGCCAGAACAAAATTAGGCCCTGGTAGGGTAGGTAGGCAGGTACAGCAATGTGAGACGAACACTGGCTTATTTATACCAATAATAATGTATTATAAACATTAAATTAAGTTTACTTTCTAACAACAAAAATACATAATATTAGCTAATGTGAAAACGAATCAACCAATCATCCCACAACAATGAAATGTGCACACAAATATTCATCCAAATCGGTTCATGTGATTAGGAGGAGTGACTGCAGCGCCATCCTCCGGGCCCAATTGTGTTTCCAGATCACCCAGGAACTCAATTTAATATACTTACACAAAATTTTTCGAAATGAAAACTCACATTACTATGTAAATATGAATATAAACCGGTTTTAGTACTAAGCAATTTCCCGCACAGGTGTAGTAAGTATAAATGAAATAAATATCAACATCAAATTCTTTATACAACATACTTATCTACCACCTTCTAAGAAATGTAATTCTTGAAATTATTTCGTATTTTTTTTAAATATAATACTACTCCAATGAGCTCCTGTTCCATATTATGTCCGCCATACTTCCACTAAGTTCACCATGATTTTTTATTTCTTTGCACTTTGTTGCTTTTTGCTAAAAATGGAATCATGCGATAAAACCAGTAGAGCTTTGATAACATACATTTTTGACTGAATAAAGGTACTTACGAAGGAGTGGATTCACATTGTGAACAATCAGTGGGTTTATTTTCCTTCTGGATTCCGGATTTCTGAACAGATTATTTATGCTATAAATGAAAAAATCTTACACATTCGTTATGTACTTAAAACAGGGGTACATATCAAACATCGTCTATAATACAATTATCATCAAATTTAAAATAAAACCAACTTACTTCATTAATTTGTTCCAATTGTAAGCATTCTTTTTCCTCCAACCTTTATGTCTCTTCTTCTTATTTTCTTTATTGTCCCCATTTGTCTCATTTTGTCTTATCGTGTTGTCACCCTTTTTTACGATTGCGCGAGCGACACAAGTTCCCCGTGTGACGGCCGTAGCGGGAATGACTCGTGCAGCGATCGGGGTAGGAAGGTACAGGGCGGCTCTCGCTATATTGGCTGGTCGCGCGCTAATTTCAAGTATTTCTTGTTTATTTCAAAACCATCGCATATTTCAAAATTCTAACACGGTAGACGTATAGGTTGTATATTTTATAGTTAATATCCAAAAAGTCGTAACTTTACGTTTGTTATTTTGAAGATGCCAGAGATTAAAAAAAAATAACAATGATAACTTTGTATTTTTTTTCTATCGAGAAAATATCATGGAATCATGTTTCTAAAACGGTAGACGTATTGTGTTACTATTGAACTTTCTTGTCAAGAATTTTCATCACGACAACTTTAATAATATAAAAATTACGAAGGTTTGAAAAGGGCCGTAAATGTTAGAAAAATTAATTCATCACCTTAAGTCAAAACATTGTTGGGAATTATTAATCCGACAGTGAAATAGTTATTTATTAAATATTAAATTTTAACGTTATTTGAATGTTTGTTAATCGGAAAATGTAAAACATTTGTTTGTGGATTAAGAAAATATAGCCATATTAATCTTAATGTAAGTAATGTGTTATATTTAAATACAAATCCATACTAATATTAAAAATGCGAAAGTAACTCTGTCTGTCTGTCTGTTACTCAATCACGCCTTAACTTCTGAACCAATTTGCATGAAATTTGGTATAGAGATATTTTGATACCCGAGAAAGGACATAGGATAGGTTTTATCCCGGAAATCCTACGGGAACAAGTTTTTCTTTGAAAACGGGGGCGAAGCCGCGGGCGGAAAGCTAGTATAGAATAATATACACCAACAAATATTTTTATTTCATAATTTATTCACTTCTTTATAATATATCCATAAATATTGTATCTTTTAAATAACATAAAACACATTTAAAACGCTACGAACTTCCATTCCAAAACACCTAATACACTGCAAAAGAGCGCGCCAAAAAAAAAAGACAAAACACGCGCGTCAGTGAAAACCTCCGTCAATTCATTTACACGAAGATAGCATCAGATCCAACTCAATAAAGACCAAAAGTGAACCAAGCCAAGGGCGTGTACTAGTAACGAAATAAAAGCATGTATTGAAACACCGATTCGTGGACTTTTTCCCTAACTCTTTGATGGAAGTAGGTCACATATCGTTTGAATGGACTTTGAAGGGATCTCTATATTACTAAATACTTGAATATTACATAGTAGCACGTTTATAAGAACACGTAGAACACGTTGATAAGAACATGTTCATTGGTTGTTACAATTAATGCTTTTGAGTTCGAATCGTATTTTGAAGACAATGAAAAGCAGAATGATGATTAATTGTACTTTGCGACATTGATTAGTAATCTATTCCACTCGTCATAACTAATATTATAAAGAGGAAACATTTGCGTTTTTTATGTATGTTTATTGTTTGTAATATTTCACACTAACCCAAAGGACAGATTTCCAAAATTATTTCACGAGCAGAAAGTTACATTTTTCTGAACTAGCTTATATTTTATTTCAATCAGTGCGAGCGGAGCCAGGTCTAGCGGCTAGTATCTTATAAATATGAAACCCAACATACACGCAACTTCGTTTACTTTCAAAAGGTATATTTTATTCCATTTTTGTAATATTTTTTCTACTCTGCTCCTATTCGTTGCCTAATGGACTGTCCATCACAAACATTTTTTCATTTCAAACGAATACTTCCCGAGATTTGCTCGTTCAAACAAACAAACTAGCTTGCATATTAGAACGTAATACTGACTTCATATTTATGTAGTAACATCGTATACTTTGTAAGCTCGTGAAAGGCCATAAGCTCATTAAAGCTGAAGCATTATTGAAATAATAATTGAAAATATTTATAAAAATCTCTCTTGATACCCAATTACTGTAAGGCGATCCTGATTCCAATACCGTATAATTATACTTAAATTAATTTGTACTTCTGATAACAAGATTCGTAATTATCTTATTAAGTGGAAGATAATTGAAGATTTTTCAAGCATGCTCATCGTTTGCTTGAAATCATTTTTATAAGTGAGGTTTTAATTTATGCAATAACTTCTAATTTTTAGTTCATAATAAGAATCTTATAAATATATATGAATTAAAAAAAAACCTGTGAATAATAGATGTAATGTATTTTGGTGAACTTTGAGGCAAAAAACTACAACACTATTTGGATATTTCGGGATACTGCTGACGCAAATTTTATACTGAATTTAAAATCTCCGTGATATAATTTATTCTGAAAACACACACACACTTGCACTCTAACACGTACACACACATGCATGTACAAAGCTTTGTTCAGTCAGACTTAACTAGAGACGATTGAATAATAAAATCTTAGACAAGGAGCTTTATTCCTGGAAAAAAATTCCTTTCGCAAGATAACTGCAAATCGTAACGAAATAAACTCCGTTCAAAGCGAGACAGAAAAATACATCATAACATTATTGTAAGTAGTCGAAGAAACTTGAACCGTCTCGTGTTATTTTACGTAATTCGACATAATGGCAAATCGTTTGGCAAAGCACTCATCCCTTTTGGAGTTTTTAAATCTCGTCTTGGAGAGTATCCAATTCTTTTTACCCTCAGCCTTGGCTCTAGGCATTTCGCATTATCTCCAGAACACAATTAAGAGGTCAAATTAATGGGACGATGGTTTTTGTAATTATAAGACCTTTTGAAAAGGACCATGGAATGATCAATGCAGCGCGCTTCAAAGAATTTTAGGGAAGTAATTAAAACGTGAGTTAATTACAATTTGATCCTATTTAACTTTCAAAATAACACTGGCAGGAAATTGATTTTCTTTTACTTTATAATATTTTGCATGGTGTATGAAATGTCACTTTATAAGTGGGATAGAGTAGGTGTAGGAAATAAGTATTAGGAAAATTTGATATATATTTATTATTGATTTCTAACTCTAGTAGTAAATAACTATAAGGTTATAATATAATAACATGGTAAAATCATTCCTTTTTTTTAGATCAAAGTGGCGAGATTAATTTAGTAGATTAGAATTGCGACTTAATTCACTTCCAAATAAGTCATTTTTTTTTAATTTACAATAATTGTATATATAACGTTACAATTTGTATATTGTAATTACAAGTTTAATGTCTGAATTTAACATCGCATGCTTGCTCCATACTAATAAAACTTTAATATATTTTCGAATAAAATACGCACCGTTAATTTTATAGGTCAAATGTAGGTACAGTTTATCAATGGAGTTCTGGGTCACGGCTGCGCCAAGAATAGTGAAATTAATAACAGGTTTGATATGATAGCTTAGTATGTTGGTAAGTAGAGTGGAAGCTATATTGTTATTATTGAAGAGACATAATATTAAGATTATCAAGTATTACCTATGTAATATGAAGTATTTTATATTATTACTAATTATTCGGAGGGATAGTATGTCGGTTAAACACTACCAGATATTTTTTAATTATTCAAGAGTCTGTTTTCAAACTCAAACTCAAACTCAAACATTTATTTATTCAATTAGACTTGTTCGAGAAGCACTTTTGAAACGTCAATACATATTTTAACATCTACCACCGTTTTCGTTAGTATATTAACATTTAACATTAAAAAGCGTATATTGTACTTTGATCTTACTTTATGGCTACGCAATCTATATGTATGACATTTTATGTATGTAACCTACTTCGAAATAGGACGGAAAATACTAAGTTTAAGTAAATTAAAAATGGATACATAAAATAGTTTATATGTTTATGATATGAAATTAATTAATATCATATCATTAATTATAATGCCACATATAACTAACAAAAAGACCCGAAGTCCTAGAACTCAGCCAAAACCTAATGAAATACACAGAGCAAACGAAATTTTGCGAAACGTCGTTAGTTCCAACTTAAATTTCTGTTTCAACCACGTACAAGTCTGACATTGACGAGAATAAGTTTTTCGATCGGCGCGAAATTTAACCAAAGAAATTAAAGCCATTTTTCGGATTTTAAACTCGATTTATATAATCTATACTAATATTATAAAGCTTTTATTTGATTATTTGCCTTTTGATTATGGCTAGATATCATTATGATTTGATATTTGATGTCATTGCCGGGACTCCTCCCTGGCATCTTGAAGCCGCTGCCCTGGCACAAGTTTATTGGCACAGAACTGAGGCAAGAGAGAGGGTCGAGAACCTGCCCTCTGAAATGCTCCAAGGATGGAAACAGGAAGTTCGCGACGCGGTGTTTCGCCGATGGCGTCGAGAACTAGACTCGTCCTGTGTGGGGGCCTGGACCTTGAACGCAATCAGCCCGATGCTCAAGGAATGGGTGGATAGGCGGTGGGGGTCGGTCAGCTACCGGCTTGTGCAGGTTCTGTCTGGGCACGGTTGCTTTGGCAGTTACCTGCACAGAATCGGTCGTGAACCGGCTCCCGCCTGCCATCATTGTAGCAGCCCTCAAGATACGGCTTTGCACACCAATCGAACCAATTGGAGCGGAGCAATACGGGTGAAACTATGGGGCACATATTATTACCTGACGTTTCAAACACTTTACACTTTACAGCGACCTTTTTGTATGACCGGTAACATCTGTTACTGTGTTCTTAAGGTTTTGTTGTGTTCGAAACGTCGGATAAAATAATATAATTAATAAAACGCGTTTAAAATCCGTTAAAAGGTGCTTAGTTTCTAAATCTATAATAATCGCGTAAAATTATTAAACAATCACATACTTGGTAAAAGCACTCAAGAACCATGAAAACCTTCAAGTTTGTCACGTAATGGCTATTTTGTAAATATGTGTTTTAAATTTATTTGCGGACCCATAAAGAGATTAGGCGTTGGATCTACGACCCCTGTTTGACCTTGGTACACGATTACGTGCTGTTTATATGCTTTTGCCAATATTTTCGTATTTTATGTTGTATTCGCGGATTATTAGGATTAACGTGTTTGAAGGATATTCGGATAAAAGAATGTAAAATTATGTTAAGAAGTTCCGGGGTCTATGCATTTAAGAATTATTACGCTTATAGACTATTACATAAGCAACAAAATATATATAAAAAAACTAGCTTTCCACCCGTGGCTTCACCCGCTTTTTCAAAGAATAACCCGTATTTCCTGATCCCGTGGGATTTCCGGGATAAAACCTATCCTATGTGTTAACACAAGTTACCCTCTATATGTGTGCTAAATTTCATTGTAATTGGTTCAGTAGTATTTGCGTGAAAGAGTAACAAACATACATACATACACATACTTTCACATTTATAATATTAATAGGATAAAAATAAGGTAATTTATATTCATGAATAAAAAGCAAAATATAAACCCAGTCTTCAAAATATCAAAGATACTAGGATTGATACGAAACTATATGGGATTACTTTAAGCCGTATCATCTCATATATTTACAAATATATACACTTCATTCAAAGCCATTATAAATAGATACATTAGCAAGTAACAGAGATTTAGGAATAGGGAAAGTCTCTAAATCAAGTAGATAGCTCCATATACAGGGTGTCCCACTATAATTGGTATACTAAGCGCGAAGGAACTTGTAGTTTTGCATACACTGATCACGTAAAAAATACTTAAAAAAAATTGGGTCCAAAATTTTTTTGCTAAATTTTTCCTGAAAATCCATGTTTTCTTCTCTAGCTTCGCGCAGCCGGCATATACTGCTTCTCTAATATGAGTATTTTGTCTATGAAAACATAATCTTAAACGATAGCTCACGTGCTGGTGGCAAAGTTGGGCAGGTTGCTTGTTTTGGGTGTACACATAGAGTTTTAAGAATTCATCTATTTGAAAAAAAAATGCGTCTGGATTTTTTAAATTATTTTTTACGTACTCAGCGTATGCAAAACTATAACCTCCTTTGAGCTTAGTATACCAACAGTGGGACACCCTGTATAACTCACTACAACAAAGAAATAAAGAATTCACAATTACAAGGAGTAACGGATTAGGAATTGAGAGTATTGACGTTAGTTTACTCCATTGGGACTTAAAATGTATGTATTTAACTCCTATGGGACTTAAAATGTATCTATGTTTGGAGTAAAATTTAGCCTTATTATTGTGATCACTACATCCATACTAATATTATAAATGCGAAAGTAACTCTGTCTGTCTGTCTGTTACTCAATCACGCCTTAAGTACTGAACCAATTTGCATGAAATTTGGTATAGAAATATTTTGATACCCGAGAAAGGACATAGGATAGGTTTTATCCCGGAAATCATACGGGAACGTGTTTTTCTTTGAAAACGCGGGCGAAGCCGCGGGCGGAAAGCTAGTAGTATATATGCGGTTTTTTGCGTCATCGAAGAAGATTTTAGTATTTTTTACGTCGTATTTTTTGCATGTCTTTGAAATGTTTTTTCTTTCTTTCTTTCTATATAATTATTTGTTATGTTGTAGACATAGCTAAGCTTGGATATATTATTTTAGTTAGCTGTTAAGCTTTAGCTTGTCTTGTTAGAGGCAGATGCATTTCACATCTGTTTCACAGATCGATTTTCGTTAAGAGCAAGTTGGTCAGCTTTAAAGTGGTGTGTCATATTTTTTTTCGATACAAATATTTTGTTATATCTATGAACTATTTGATTTATGAACTGTTTTATTACTCTATGTTTGGCCAATACCTAAAATGTTATTCATATTCTCTTTTATATATGTGGGGATGGTGTAAATAAAAACGCCAAATTAGCCCAATCAGTT
>CAJQZN010036593.1:25586-51705 GCA_907164685.1 Colias eurytheme | reverse complement strand
TAAACAATGGACTATTGTTAATTATTTAAAATAATAATTTAAAAAATATATTCATGAGTTTTCAATCTATAGTGGTTTAAAGTTAACTCAAAAATGGACCATTTTCGTAAATTTTCTAAAAAATCTTAGAGAAAGTGTAAGAAATGTATATAGTATGCTATATATTCGTGATCTACTCAATAAGCTCTTTCATTTGATACCCCACACGGCATGTTTTGGAAATTTTTATTTTTTTCTTTGTATGCCATATTTAATTACCGGGGTGCGGGCAGGGGGACCACAAAAGTGGTTGGCAACATCTGTCTATAGGATGTCTGGGACCTATACAATATATATCAGAAGTCAGATTTAGGTCCGCTATTTTTGTAAACGAACATCTCCTTGGAGCCTGCTCTAGTATGAATTATGTTTGAAGCGTATACAGATTCTCCGGACGGAGGTGAGTATGCTGGGCGAAACCTTCGTCCAGCATACTCATCGAACTATGGCTATAACTTCGCAAGTACAAGAGCACTATTTTTTTCCTTTGGGCACTATTTAGCACTATTTCAGAACAGTTTTTTGACATTCATGAAATATCAGGATTCCATGGTGAGTATGGTGAGTATGCTGGACGAAGGGACACGTCTATTACTGTTTATTTAAACGCTAGAATAGATATTTACTAGCCAAAATACGAAGTAGTTAAAAAAATAATAATGCAATATGTTTCTAAAATGAATAATAAGAAAATATTGTTGGACGAATTTGGTACAATATAATTTATCAAATAATTTGTTCTCTACTAAAAATAATTGATTTTATGAATATTATAAAGTAAACTAGAAGAATGTGCAACAGTTTACAAATAATAATTAAACTTACATGGTTGATGCATGGGTGTCTTTTCATGTCTCCTGTGCCTCCTCAGTCTGGTCATAGATGGCGCCTCCATGTACTCGTTTGTCTCTTTTATCTATGACATAATTTTATTAATTAATATTCATATTATCACGGAAATAACATCGATTTAATATTAAAAGATAAATTTTACGTCGAATTACAATTGTGTTTCGCATACACTAGACAAAGGTTAGGTTTTATAATCCACTATAAATAAACTGAAGAAAACAAGAGAGATCTAAGAATATCAATAATAATATTCATTCGAAGAAAGATTCAATTAAATCATCATGCAAAATAAGCATAATATTTATTTAAGTAAAAAGGTACATATATGCAAATACAAATATTATAGAGAAAATAGCATAATAACAGGGATTTCACACAACCTTTACACAAAAAGTAATAGTTTCACAGCACTAACTTCAATTCAATTGTCATGTCAAATATGTATAGGCAAGCATATAATAGTATTCTTCTTAAATTGTACTTATTTATTTGGAGTCAAACAAATCTTTTTTAGGAAATTTAAAAAGTACTAAAAGTATGAACGCTGACGGAATTGAACTGCAATGTTGAGAGGGGTCAAAAAGATGTAATTCGAAAGTTCTAAATGTAAGACACATCAGAATACTAGAACAACATAACAAATGAGCCACACAGCTTTTAGAAGACGTCAAAGCATATCATAATATACATATTAATGTAATGTAAAGCGAACACGAAAAGCATGTACTTATGAATAAAAAACTAGTTGATAGTTGAACGTGACAACGTCCGATTGTGCTTCTTTGTCGCTCGTTCCGCGCTCTCGCTTGCACTTTAAGCCTTGCCACGCCTCAGAGCGAGGTAACGCCGCATGGGTCATGTTTTTTCGTGCGTGCAGCCGGCTCAATCGAATTATAAGACGTTATCACGTCAAAAGCAAGTAAGTACGTAGGTAAGTGTGTAATTGAGTAATGTAAAGCAAACAAACACACAAAGCATGCATTTGAATGTATATATGCACCTGTGCGTACTGCGCGTCGAGTTCGGTCTCCGAGCTCACGCCGGACGGGTGGTGGTGCCCGCCAGGCCCGTACGACTGGGTGATTTAGGTTTTTTGTATATTTATTTCGTCTTTTCCATTAAAAAAAACTTTTGAAAGTGTTTAACACTCTTGATCTAGATAATAAGGTCGTTTATTAAACAAAAATTGAGTATTTAACACATTTTTATAAGATCAATAACAATATAAAATTGTAATTTTGTTATTTTCAATCAAAATATCGTTATTCATATCGTTGTTCACATACAAAAAACACACCGTAATTTCAAGTTCATGTCAGTAGTTTTCAACTTTTGATGCTGTATTTAATTGTAATTTTAGTTAAAAATTGACCACAATAATAGAGAATTTATACATTTTCTTATGTACGGATTAAATGTAACCAATTATATTTGTTTAATTATTTTTATTTTATTCATTTACATAAGTACATAGATTTCCTGAATGAATTGTCTTCCTATGATATTGCATCAATGTTTTCGCGAATGAAATGTTAAATCAGTATTAATGAATGCATAAAATGATTTTACATATGAATTGAAAACCCCGGTTGCGATGATACAAACACCTATAATTTTAGTTGCGATTAAATGTTCTCTACACCATGATATTATTATTTACATGAAAATATATTTATATTAATAATTACCTTTCTATCTCTAGAATGCGCTGGTCCAATGGTAATGTGTTGCAGCGCATCGCTTACCATCGTGTAGTTGTTCATGTCTAGTTTACCCGGTTGCTGGAAAAATGACGTTATTTCTTATGTTATAAGGTTCATTTTAAATCACATAGCGTTGAAGTGAAATCTTCGAAATTGAACAGCAAATTAGGTCTAACAAAACCGGCACTTTTGTAAAAAAATCTGATAATATTTATTGCCATAAAGTTGAGCCGTAAATAAAAAAAAATTAATGACACATTTCTTCATCCTTCGATTTATAACATTAAAATGCTTTTTCAAGAAAGATTTGTCTTCGCAAATCCGCTTCCGTTTTTATACAATAATATTTTTCTACCTAATCTTGCTTAAAGTGAGCGAATTATATAAAACTAGCTGTTCCGCGCAGTTTCACCCACGTGGCTCCACTCCTGTTGGTCGTAGCGTGATGATTTACCCTATAACCTTCCTCGATAAATGAGCTATCTAACACCGAAAGAATTTTTCAAATCGGACCAGTAGTTCCCGAGATTAGCGCGTTCAAACAAACAAACCCTTCAGCTTTATAATATTAAGTATGGATGAAATGAAAACTTATTCCTCATGTAATATATTACCTTCAAAGTCTGCGAATGTCTCGGCCGATGCGGAGGTGGGTGTGGCCGAGCGCGGCCCGTTGTGAACGCACGCGGGCCATAACCTGCTGGTTGCCAGAGACCACCGCCATCTGTGTTTAGTACTTATTTATAGTAAAAAAGTTACTTGTAATGAGACAATATTATAATTAAAGACGAAATAAAGTAGTATACACAACTACCTTAAAAACTTATATTGCAAAAGTGAATGAGTTACGACAAACTTGAAGTGACTATTCGTTCGAACTGCAGGTTTACATTCATGTGCAAAAATTATATAAACGCATTATATGTATGTAACTTAACAAAAGCTTTTCAACACGTTTTATATACTACAAATTTGAAAATACATAACTATGGTTGAACTTATAACAAATAGTTACATAATAAATTAAATACTATATTACAAAACTGCAAATCAATTTTTACATAAATAAGATTGTAAGAGGCATGCTTTAAAAAATCAATTTAAATAACAAGTGTCAAGATCCGAAGAAAATTGTTCAGAAAAATATGTAATTTAATACTCTATAAAAATATTATCTAATCTATTCTACTTATGTAATCATGCACAAATCACTAGTACAAAACGGACGAAACAACCATCTACGCAAAAATGAACCTTCCCGCTATAAAAAATACGGTATGCAATTGCGACCATGCAATCACCTGACTCGTGCGTGCTGAGTGAGTCCTCCGAACAGTTGAGGTCCGCTGCGTTATAACAATATCATTTTTTTAACATTAATTCAACAAAACACTTTTATAATATGTATAATAAATGATAGATACGCATTTATTGCACGCACAAAAACGTGTGTATCTAATCTATGGATAATGTTGTCGGTTACGGAGTTATACCTGTATCTAGATTCAAGTTTTATATTTCTTACTGTTTTCCTGTTTGATAAACCAAACTAAAAAATATATCCTTAATTCCACAGGGTGTCACACTGTTGGTATACTAGGCTTACGCTCACTCACGCTAACTTAGGCAATTTCACGCTCACTCACGCTAACACACGCTCACTCGGTTAACTCACGCTCGCTCACACTAACTCACGCTCACTCACGCTAACTCAGGCTCACTCACGCTAACTCACGCTCACTCACGCTAACTAACTACTATGTTACTTGAAATCGTTTGATAAAACATCCGATAATTTTTTATAGCGACGATAAACAATTACAAATCAAATATTGCACCTATATTCTGCTATTTCTTTTCATAATTATAATGACGCTCTTGTAATGTAAATTTTAAATAAAAACCTAACCAATCTATACCAAAGACTCAAAAAAGAACTTTCCATTTAGTATACTGCGCAATAAAGTATTTCCTTAATCGTAAAATACTATCCATTCCAAACTCATCCATATTACTTTGAAATAAGGTATATATTCAACTCACGCGACAAATCCGCGTGCATCCTGTGGTCGGGCGGCGCGGGCTCTGGAGGCGTGCTCGGAGGCGGGTATACGCTGAAACCTGACGAAATTCATTAGTATTATTATTTAAATAAAATTATGTTTAGAAAAATCAATTACGAGACAGATTTGTATAAGTAATAGCACATTTCTTGCTAGATATGAAAAAAAAACACATTGATTCATACGATTTACACTCGTAACTTGTAAATAGTGCGCAATAAAAATGAAAAATAATTAATTTTCAATAAATCTACAGTGACTTTATTTGAAGGTCTATTAAAGTAGAAATTCTAGTAATATTTATATAGGCTACTAGCGGTCCGCCCCGGCTTCGCCCGTGGTACATATTTACATTTTCTCTACATAAAAACCATCCTCGTACTTCAAGGAATATAATAAAAAAAGAATTATCGAAATCGGTTCAGCCGTTCTCGAGTTATGCGCTTACCAACACATTTTGCGATTCATTTTTATATATTAGATTTAGATATTACATTGATAGTAAAAGACAATAATAAAAGGGTATGTGATAAACATATTTCTTACCTTTAAGAAAACTTCTATTCTTCGAATTATTAAGAGTATCGCTGTATTCTGACTCCATGTCAGCGCGTGAGTCGGGTCCAATCAGTAAATCCAGTGAATTCGTCAGTTTATGCTCCATTCTGTAAAAATAAAATATTATGAATTGTTTGTACCGGTCTTCTTGTTTCTTTCATGAATCGGTTGTTTTCGCTGATTTGAAGTGTTCTCATCGCTAAGCTGTATCTATACTAATATTATAAAGCTTTCTAGTTTGTTTGTTTGTTTGAACGCGCTAATCTGAGGAACTGGTCCGATTTGAAAAATTCTTTCGGTGTTAGATAGCCCATTCATCGAGGAAGGAAATAGGATATATATCACCACGCAAAAACTAACAGGATCGGAGCAATGCGTATGAAACCGCGGAGTGCAGCTAGTTTGAAATATGTGTGTATAAAACTATATGTGCTCTATACAGGGTGTCCCAAAAAGTAGTGATATACTGAAGCCAGGAGGTATAGGTCCTCTAACTGCCAGCTTCAGTATATCACTAATTCTTGGGACACCCTGTATGTATCAATTGGGGGCAGGTTGCGGGTTGCGCGCTTCATGCGGAACGGCGCTCGATCTGTTAGAAGCAGGTTGCAGGTTGCGCGTTGGCGCTCGATCTGTCGGGGGCAGGTTGCGGAGTGACGTCACACTCACGTGTCCAGGCGGTAGGGGTGTGGCGCGGGGCGGGCCGCGGCCACGTCGGGCAGGTTGTGGTTGTGCCGCGCGCCGCCCGACCGCTCCATGCGGAACGCGCGTTCGATCTCGCCCTTACGCTCCCACACCTCCTTGAAGAACGGTGTGTAAAACGCCGCTAGATAGGGACAAAGATGTAAATTTTGAGCGTGAACAAAGAAAAATAGAATTTATACGATTCAATCATTCGTAATGCGCATAAAAAAATTCTTTTTTATAATAAAAACCCGCTTAATGGTTCAAATAGGTGACCGAAAAAGAAAACGTTACATAACGTTTACGTTTTCATCGCAATTAAAGCAAATAAATGTCAACTAAACAATAGATTACAAATTAAACTTTTATGTATGTAATTTATCTTACACACTCATTTCCGAAATTAGACCAATATACAAATAATTAAACTTAAAAATAATTAAGAAAAAATTAATTATCATCATTATTTTAATCACCACTACACAACAAAAAATGCCCATCAAACATAACAACCCGCTTACCCTTAGTCTCCGCGGTGTTACTATACGTGTACGTAGTGAAGTGAGCTGCGAGTCGATCCGCAGTCGCATTTCCATCCGTAATTAGCGCGTGACCGAGATCCGTACCAAAGAACGTGTTAGCTGCTGAACCACCACCATCTGTGACTGCCACCATTTGGATTGGCAGGTTTGGTATGTTCATGGAGAACGCGCTGGAAACGTGAAGTTAGCAACGGTTAGGTTAGGTTAGTAATGTTCAGAATACACTAAAACCATAATCTTCTAGTAATACGAGATCCCACACCAGGATTAGTGCGTTCATAGTTTTTTTTGCTAAAACCAAAATTTTATGTATATTTATAATTAGGACAATATATATCTAGGTTGCCAGTCAAAATCTATAAAGATTGAGACTGCAAGTTATATAGAGATACTAAAAAATCACGGTTGCCGTTTTTCACCTGCCCGCAACCTCTTCGCAGCCTGGTGCGTTTGCCAGGCTACTTTTAAATAATTATATGATCCAAAAACAACAACAAAATTGATATGTCCTATTCACTTTTAACTCATAAAATTATTTCACGCACTTCTCAATATCTTCAGATGTATTTAACATGATTCAATTGCGTTTAATCACCTAGAAAACTGTATCACAACTAACTACCTACAATTAAATAACTCTCCAACTCATTTGTATACATATTTACGAATGATTTCATTGAAACGCGTAATCTAACCATCATAACATTGCTAGACAATGATTAAATAATAACAGTTTACAAACAATCAAACACAAACAAGATGTGACATAGAATGTTTACTACCTGACTAACTAAAAGTATTTTAGTATATCTAATTAATAATACAAGCACACCCCGGACACTCCGTACAAAATTATGTATCGTTTTGACAGTCACACTGTAGAGACTGCAAATGTGTGTGTTAACACTTTATGGTTGGCACATTTGTGACTAGCGTAAAGAAATTCGCGTATTTCTGATGAAATACATATCCGTAAACAGCACAATATCTAACCATTTTCTACGAAAAACGATAATCACAAATCAAAAATAATAAAACTACTTTAAGTCAATTTGATTAATGTTATCAATCTTCGTTGCGTATCGTCCTATCAGAAAAATGCGGGCCATCTATAGCGTGATCGTGCGGGGTGAGGTAAGTGTTTAATTTTGGCAGGAGGCGGAGAGTGTCCGGTCTGTAGCGTTTAGCTACACTATTATGTATTCTGTGATACAAGTAACATACAGTACATAATTTAATATTTTATAATTTTTTTGAGAGACACAAAAATGTACAAGCGATTATAAACGTTATATAAAAAGAAAAACCTACAATATAGAAACAAGATAGTTTACTTTTAACAATAATTATGTTTGTTGCAACAAAACCAAGCCGTGCTTCAATTAAACCAATAGTAAATATGTATTGCACTTACTTCAAAGTAGCCAAGCTGGCTTTCCTCTTAGCGGAATAGATGAGAATAAACCCGTGTATCAACTCTTCTCTAAACTGACTGGCGCCGTGGAAGCTTGATATTATAACCTATAATAGAAAACATAATATTGTTACATTTCTTTCTACTCTAATGACATTCCTACCATATCTTGTCATTTAACCTATTGAGCCCCGAACGGCCCGATCGGTCCACGACACAATAGATTTTCTATTGTGTCTGTGATTCCGGGGCCTGAGTTCTTAAAATGCCGATCAATCACATTATAATTTTCATTTTTTAACCCTACAGCAGTCGCGTGGTCTACAAGGGTATACCATTTTTAAAACAAGAAAAAGTACACAAATAAATTAAAAAATCTGTTTATTTACTTATAAATCTTCATTAGTATATATTTTCCATTTAAAATAATCAACAAAACATACAACCATATCTTTTATGATACGCGACTAGAGATTGTCTAATCTAAAAATGAACGCCCCTCCACTAAACTTAATTGTTTCAATGTGTGAGGACAAATAATTATTGAACCACTTTATATGTGTGCGCGCGTCAATTCTACTGCAAACTTTGACACTCGCGCACTGATTTGTCAACTAATCGGGCGATCAGTTCAGGTGCCTAGCATTGTATGGCGGGGAGAGCGCGCTATGTACGGAATGACACGTCCGTTCTGTCGTGCATCGCGTCATTTATGCACTAGTTGGCCAACTGGTCCTGTCGTTCGGGCATGGACGGGACTGGAGGACTGAACGACCAATGAGGCAGACCAATTTGTGTGTATTGCGTCTATACACGTACTTTGAATGTGAGCGTAAACACAGTGGAGGGGCGTTCATTTTTAGATTAGACAATCTCTACTTGGGTTAATCAATAAAAATCTACACTTAGGGAAAATCATGTAAAACTTGTTTTATTTCTGGATTGAAATTCGTCGCTTACAATTTCTTTAGGCATTTATTTGTCGATTAAGTTTATATAACTGAAGATTACCAATTCGTTATGATACAAGACGCTTCGCTTTACAAGAGCTACAAAAAAATACGTGTGTCACTCGGGGACTACCACGGTAAAGCTATTGCATGCTATGCCTTCAAGCCACACCTCCAAGCCCGTCGGAGTGGGGAGCGTGAGGTTTTTCGTTACGCAATTTCTGGATTCGGTCCCCGTGCTCAAGGCCTGCGATAGAAGCTATGCAATAGCTTAAAAACTTTTACTCACTTCAACTTTCCGCTTAGAATCGCCCAAAAAGGTCTCAATCACAATCGACCTATCGCCCGTGAGGAAACAAGCTCGATGCAATAGTAGTGGACTGAGCACGCGGTCCGGCGAGTACGGGTCGTCGCAGAACATGCACACCATTATCCTGAAATTTTCGGAAAATGTTAAAAAAATTGTAATTAGAGGTATTTGTTTGTTATAACCATAACCATGCTGACGTTTATGAACACTTAATTAGTAGAATGTGTATTTTGAATGCTAGTGCGTTATTTCAATTCAATTAATGAATTAGATTTTTTTTTATATTAGAAGAAGGCCAACGAGCCGACGCCTTGCCTGATCGTAAGCTAAGTGCTAGATTCAAAATGAATTGAATTTTAAAGTAATCGCTATTCGTTAATACAGTTTTTACATAATATATACAAGGTATTCAAACAGTTGATGCCTGTATGTCTGTTGATGCGTACATATTCGCATCGATGCAAGCCTGCGTACGTGTCTATATAATAATAATAATTTATTTATTAATAGAACATCAGAGGTCCACTTGTAAGTATTATTTCTTAATTACTATGTTAGTTTACATTGATTTTATACAGTTTACATTTACATTAATTTAAATATTATCATTATTGAATATTTTACCATTTATATTCTATACGTGCGTGGATACGCATATTTCCGCCTATGTATGTGTGTGTGCGTGTAATACATGTATGCATGTGTACTTGCGTATATCTATGCGTGTGATACGTGTATGTACTATGTACACACTATACGCACCGTACATGTGAACTTGCGTATATATATATGCGTGTGATACCTGTATGTATGTACACACTATACGCACCGTATGTCCGCGTCGTAGCACACAATCAAGTCACGGTAGAGATGCGCATAGCTCGCCTTGTCACGATTCGCGCGAACTAGTTCTTGTACAGCATCTGCTGTTAACGCTTCTGTACCGAGCTCGGCGACTGATGCTTCCATGTATGAACAGTGCAAGCTGTGGGTTGAAATACGATGTTAATGCTAGCTACATTTTAATAAATTCTAAACCTCCAAATTTTAGCAGTGCAAGCTGCTGACATAACAGATGATATGTCAACCGTGCAAGTTGCTTGCACTTTTAATAAAGATACACTTGCATTATTTTACATAATAAATAATAAAGATCTTTACTTATTGTCTACACTGTAGATTCTACAGGTTTGTCTATTATAAATAACAACTAACGACTTAAGTATTGATCAAAATATTTATACCATTCGAGTCTACACAAATGAAATTATTAAATTATCGTTGGTAATCAGATAATAATAATTATAAAATACATTGAATACAATTTAAACTTACTTATCGGCAAGATTCTGACCCTCCTCCTGCAAGCGAGCCACTTCTTTCTTATCCATGCCATCGTCTTGAACAAATATAACCACTAGTGGTAAGCCCTGCATATGATAAAAATAAATATTTGCATTATTATAAGACACATAATAATAATAGCTGAGCAATGTACAGAATGGCAATCTGATGTCTTTTATATGTTTGTTGACTTCGAAAAAGCCTTCGATACAATAAGATGGTCCGCACTTTGGCAATCCCTTGAGAATAGAGGTTTGCCTACCAAAATCATAAATATCATTCGGTCTTTCTACACCAACAGCTCTTGCAGAGTTCTTCATAATGGCCAGCTTTCCAATCCCATCAAGCTTAATTCTGGAGTGAGACAAGGATGTCTTTTGTCGCCAATTATGTTCATTGTTCTTCTTGACGATGTACTGTGCGAAGCTACAGCGCACCGAACGGGCATTCCATGGGGTAACGGCAGTCAACTCCTAGATCTTGACTACGCAGATGATATTTGCTTGGTATCAAATAGCATAGAACACCTTAATATAAATGCATGCGCACTTCAATCTGCTGCAGCAAAAGTCGGATTGAGAATCAACACCCAAAAAACTGTTGTCATGAAAACTGCATTGACAAATGAACAGCTGCAAATATCATTAAATGGAAAATCAATCCGAGAAGTACCTACATTTTGCTATCTAGGAAGTATTCTGAGCCCTAACGGTGGTGCAGAGGTTGATATTGAAAATAGAATACAGAAAGCAAAAGCTGCTTTTGCACAGTTATCTCCGATTTGGAAATCAAGTCGCTTATCCCGTCAGCTTAAATTGCGAATCTTCGAGAGCAATGTAAAGTCGATACTGCTATATGGTTGTGAGACTTGGAAAGTAACACAAGCTATTTCCAACAGACTCCAGGTATGCCTGAACAAATGCTTAAGAAGTATATTACGAATTTTTTGGCCTGATACAATTTCCAATGAAGAACTCTGGAAAATAACCAATCAGCAACCTATAGACCAACAAATCTGCTTCAGGAAGTGGGGGTGGATAGGACACTGCCTTAGGAGGCCGGAACAAAATATAGCAAAAACAGCTTTAGACTGGACGCCCCCGAATGGTCGTAGAAGAAAAGGTCGTCCCCCTGCATCGTGGAGGAGATCCGTGGTTGCTGAACTAAATAAAACCGGCCTGTCGTGGCAAGAAGTCAAAACAAAAGCCCAAAATCGACGTGACTGGAAAAAGTTTACTGAGGCCCTATGCTCCTCGAGGAGTTAAAGGAACAATCATCATCATAAGACACATAATTATTTAAATTGCAATAAAACGAAACATTCAATTCTATGCTAAAAGGAACAGAAAAAGAATTAAGTACCTGAAAGGGTAATTTATCTTCTTGTTCTAAACTGGACAGGAGTGTCTTTTCAGCACAATTTCTTATAAATTCGAATGATTCTTGATCTTGATATACACAGAAATAACCTGCAAGAAATAATTCATTGTTTCAAAATCTTCTATTTGTTTCGTGTCTAAACTTGCAAACAAAATATTGGCCATTAATTTTTTTTATACTTTATAATTATTTCTTATATTTCAAAATATAAATGGTTATGAATGTACATAATAAAGAAACGTTTGATGCACAATAATCGCCCCTATAACAGTTTCTTACCAATGAACCATTAGGTACAAATCCCTTAGCACGTCAGTGTGCCGCCGTCGCTTATTTGCCAAGCAATAATCACCCCTATAGCACTTCCCCATCCACGTACCATTAGGTGCATAATCCCTTAACACGTCAGTGTGCCGCCGCTGGTCGAGTCGCCACACCACGCCAAATATTGATAAACATATTGTGTCAAAATATTTGCTGAGCAATAATCGCCTCTACTACACTTGGCCATGCACTTACCATTAGGTGCATAATCCCTTAACACGTCAGTATGCCGCCGCTGATCCAAACGCCACGCTACGCCGTTGACGCTCACACGTTTGTCACCGTCACACCCGGCTATGAGACGCTTGCCAAACTCCGATGCTATTTCATCCACCTGTTTACATTATAATAATTTTAGTACAGTAAATTGAATCACTTGTAAAATCGACAATTCAAGTTCATATCAATTTATTGAATTATCCATTATAAGTAATCGAAGATTAAAATATTACCATAAAAATTTATTTAAAAAATGTATATATAAATGCTTTTGTGCATTATTTGTTTTAACCCATTGAGCCCCGAACGGCCCGATCGGTCCACGACACAATAGATTTTCTATTGTGTCTGTGATTCCGGGGCCTGAGTTATTAATGTCACTATGCAATAAAAATTTGCAAATAAATAAAATAAATCAAAAACATATATTTAAGTCCATTAACTTACTCCCAATATGATGACGTTAATCTGATTGGAGTCCGTAGTGAGAGCCCAAGGCGCGGCCGGCGGGCCCGCTTGGCACTGCGACTCGCCCGTTGACGTCAACGATCTGTTTGTGAAATAATTTAAGTAATTATAATAGCAATCAACTCAATATAGACTAATATAAAAGAAGATGTTTGAAATTTATTTAAAACTAGCGGTCCGCCCCGGCTTCGCCCGTGGTACATGTTTACGTTTTCTCTACATAAAAACCATCCTCGTACTTCCAGAAATATAATAAAAAAAGAATTATCGAAATCGGTTCAGCCGTTCTCGAGTTATGCGCTTACCAACACATTTTGCGATTCATTTTTATATATAAGATTTACGTGTGTACGGTACTGTAGGTATGTACTTGGATAAAAGTTTATATTACGCTTCTGATAGCGCGCTGCCGCGTCCGCGTGTTCGAATCAGAACGATTAAAGCAGCAGTGCTTCTCCACGCTGTTTTAATCGAACTCGAGAAATCGAGTACCCAGTTATCTCTTTCAGTTCAAAGAATATTACGCCAGTTACCCTGTATAAAATATCCATACAATTATTAAAAAGGTGATAGCAACAAGTTAAAACTGCTCTTGGGGTGGCACATGGGAGTGTGGCTAGTTAACCAGACTTGACATCAAATGCCACTTTCTCGCTCATATATCTATCTCTTTTTTTTTTTAATAAAATTTAATCTCTCTATGACGTCTCTGTCTTGGACGACACACGATAAGTCGTGTGTGCGTTATTGTGCCGTTTTTGAAGATCGTATGTTCTACTAGTAACTAATCTACATCTTTTTACTTTATCATTATTGTGTGTGTTTGTCTGTCACTCACCCCACTCTAGTATTGAGCACGACGGGCAGCGTGGCGTCCAGGCAGTTTGCCCCGGCGGGGCAGTGCTCCCGCATGGGGCAGTGCACGAACCCAAGGTGTTGGAACAGCATCAGCTTCCTGTCTTGCTCCATGCGGTCCAGCATTTTGTATCTGTGGACGAAAATGTTTTGATACAGGAAATTCGAATATATTATGCTCTAAGTATCTTATGTTATACTCAAAGACCGAAAAAATAGCACAACATAAACGAAATTTGTGTTACTTAAATAAAAACGATGAATTGTGACAGTCACAGAAATCCGCAAAAATCAATTTGACATCAGAAAAGCACAACATGTGCACAACAATAAATCTTTAAAGCTAGATTGCGAGTAATAATTTATCTTGTTGTATAATAAAATGCTTCAACACATTTATTTAAAATTAAAATACGTACCGGAAGTCATCTTGCAGTACATCAGTGATCTCCTTAATGTCCTCTTGTGTGATGGTCCCGGTTGGTGATATTCTCTTGAAGTGATAGAACAAGTCTGCGTGCTCCAGTAATAGCTCCTAAAATAAAAATATTTAATATGCTGCTCATCCCAGGATAGAAACAACGCGCTTATATTTTCACTTTGTACAAATTAAAAACTTTTCATACATTCAAATAATATCTGAATTTTATACGAATACAAACACACGAACCCACCTGAAAATTATGCTTAGCCCGTCTCTGTATCTCCCTCTGATGTTCATCATACACCCTCTGCTGTTGTTCCTCTGACAATGCCTCATAACACTCTCGACCCATCAACAAAACGCGCACCTCCGACAGTTGCTTACCCGGCGTCACGTAACCGGTTTCTTCTAGAAGCCGCTTGAATTGTTGGCACCATCTGGTGTGACAGGAATAGTCAGTAATTTGATAAAATTTACTAAGGGCCGATATTTCAATGCTTGGTTAAAACTTATCTGTCCAATAAAGTATAACACGATAATATTATAATGTCACGTAAACTGTCAAATACGGACAATTAGAATACGTTTTTAAAATGGTAGTTTTACAGTGCAGTAAATTTGAATATATTAATGGTTAACTAAAAATTATTATTATTGTTGATAAGTGATTAAAGTTAAGATCTATGTGATTTCTAAATGTAAATGGTGACCTAAAATGATAACTATTGTTGATAGGAAATTAAGAAGAATTCGTCTTTATAAATTCTGAATAAAAATTATATTAAATAATAAGGTGATAGTAGAAATCGTATGTTGAAAACACAGAAGGTAAAAGAAATGACCAAAACAAATTAAAAGGTAACCGGCAAATAAAACTTGAAAAACAAAAATAATTGCATTTATTTACTAAAAACTATGACATACAAAAATAAATAAAAGTTACAACTTACTCCAAATTCCTTTGTTTCTCTTGCGCTTCATGCAAGTACGCTTTGAAGACGGACGCAGCTTCGTTCGTATCCAAGATCTCGTAAGGGATTTTTTGTGATTGTCCCAATGTCTGTAACAAGTATTAAAAATAAGTTTAATCACATTAAAAGTACAGATACGTTGATAATAAAATAATCTAACCTAAACCTAAGTTCAGGTTTTGTTGTATAATCTATTAATTGAATAGATTACGAAAATTTTTAAACAGCGAATTACTATGTAAAATCACGGTGCGTGCTGTAGCGTATCTGGCGTACTATAGCGCCTCATATTATGCCTACAAACCTATGCGCTCCTGGTATCTCGCCCGCTCGTTATGTTTGGAACATACGTACAAAGAAAGAGGGGAGGCTGGATTTTTGGCCTTTTTTACACACTTATGTACCCAATAATATTATGATATTTTTTTTCCTGTCAAAGTTTTTTTTTTTTCATAATTTTACAGTTATTTACACACGTACCTGGTACCTAGCCCGTTCCCCCACTCTTAACGTGGTATCAGCGGGCAGAGGGCTGTCCGCGTCGGAGGCGGAGGGCGAGGCGGAGTCGTGGCGGAGCCCCTCGCTGAAGTACACCGTGAAGTCGCGGTGCGTGCGTATCTGCCGTACTATGGCGCCCCATTCGCTGTGGGAGATTATTTATTTCAATAAAAAATATTTTTTTTTGTACCTTATTTAGTGAGAGATAGATAATATTTAGATAAGTAAATGTCATCCGAAGAATCTATATGTCTGACTATTTGCGATATATTCAAATTCACCAATGATTATTGTTCTCACCAATGTATCTTCGTTCTTGACTTTACAGGTGTGCAGTTGTTATAATATATCTTTTAATTATTTTTGATTACTTCATTTCTAAAAAACCTATCATTATTAGCACTTTAAACTCACTTCTCTTGCAAATCCTCAGTAGATAGTTGCATTCTCGATAAAACTTGCGGCAGTTTCGCTAATTGCTTGCGAAGCTTTTTAGCCGATCGCTCCTCTTTCAAACGGCGTATATGTCGACGGAAGACAACCTGAGTGCCATCATTGCCAAATTGCTGTACGAATTTGGTCCATTCGGGATAATGGCATAAGCGCTTACTCGCAGCTGACCACATTTCCCTAAAAATATAAAAAAGAATAATAAAATACCTTTAAAAAATATCGAGTAAATAATCTAAAATAATTTAACAATCTTCATTTTTCAATAAAACATACATCTTTGTAACAAAGGAAAACAGGACGCATATAAATTGTTAAAATCAAATTATGATGTTTTATAAGTTAATTTTTATTACTCACTTATGATCCTGCACATGTATCCTGATAAGTTGCGTGAAAGCTTCAGTAACGAAGTCTAGATGTTCTCTTCTTATCCTCAAGGCTTCGGCATAATTTGCAACCTAAAACAATAAAAAATGTTAAGAGCGTTTTTTGTAAACGGTCTGTGCGTTATTACGGTATAGACTAGCGCTTTATATGCCTGTGTAAAGACGAAACACACGGATTTTTTAACGACAGACCCATTTTGATCTTTTGGATACTTAAATATACAGTTACATAGGCAATATACAGTCTTTGACGTGACAACGTCTTATAATTCGATAGCGCCGGCTGCACGCACGAAAAAACATGACTCATGCGGCGTTACCTCTCTCTGAGGCGTTCCATGTAAGGCTTGAAGTGCAAGCGAGAGCGCGGAACGAGTGTCAAAGATGCACAATCGGACGTTGTCACGTTCAACTATCGTCAGTAAACCGACTTTACAGACAACCAATTTTTTTCCTTATATAAAGTTCTAAACCACATTCCATGAGCTTTATTTTTTTAATTACGACCAGAACTTTACCTTAATTCTGGCCTTCGTCTTGTCGATCATCTGTGCAAGCAGGAAGAACGCCTGGTCCACGTTCACGTTATCATGACTCGACGTTTCCACGATCGGTATAGAGCCTTTGAACTCCTTGCGTTGCACTAGACGCTCCGCCTCGCGGACCCCTTGTTCACAGGCTTCGTCGTTTTTAGATGTTACGAGAACTACAGGCTTCTTGAGCTTGATTATGTTCTGCAGGATGGCAGCTGTTATTTCGTTCTGGAAAAGATTTTGTCGAATAAATTGAAATACTTACTTAATATGAAATTATGATTTCCAGTCTACTGATAGCGAAAATCGATATTATTTAGATTGTTTTACAACACTAAAAAATCGATTGGTGGACAATGACAAATGAAAGAATGAATTTCTCGCTGATAAATTGGCACAACTGGTGACTATTAAAAATAACAATAAGCAGATTATTTACCGATAATATTATCGTAGAAGATAGTTCCGAATAAACGACAAAACACATCAATATAACGTTATTTATTTTCCCTACGAAGAAGAATATATACAAGAATATATACACAATATATATAATATAATACAAGTCGTTGCCAATAATCTACCAGATATCTTACCTGTTTCTCCCAAGTTCTCCCAGGAACGAGGCTCACATCGTACACACAGAGGAACCCATCCACAGACAGTTTTCCATCAGGCATATACTTCTGCTCGTACTCCTTCTCAATGCCGAGCTGATTCTTGCACACGTACATGAGTTTCTCTGCGGACTGCAGTTTGGTGGCCACACACCGTTTCACGTACGCCTCCGTCTTACCCACCGCTGCAAAAAAAGCGTAATCCAAAGTTGCAAAATTTATTCGTTCGGATCTTTGTATCATAAATACGCACAAGAAAACTACAATAATATCCTGAAAATATCAAGATTTGCACTAACTATGGAATACATTTGTAATGTAAGCCTAATAAAAATAAAGAAAGTAAAACAAAAACTAAAGTTAAATCTTGTTTCCCTGGTTATGTAAACATCCAGAAAATTCGAATATATCCCTCACTCAATACGTCTTTACCACGGCGAACAATATCAAATCAAAATATAGATCAACTTTACCTTTAAAAGGCTGAAAGCACGCATCATCCACAAACTCCGTCTGTTCGAGCACCTCGAACCTGAATTCCTGTTCATCGTTCTCTTTCTGAACCCCGCCCCAGTACAAAAAGTGGTCATTGTTCACCACTCGACCGCTGAAGTCCGACTGAAATGAATAGTCTGATAGTAGCGATGTTATTTGGTGAACGTGTATAATGAAAGCGATTCGTTATTGAACGTAGGTAAAGCGAGTGTGGGCTCGATCATACGTGTCATCAAAATCTGGCTGGGTAGACGAATTAAGTGATAACAGCGCTGTTACTAAAGCTTCTAAAATAATGTATTTTTTGCGTATTCACACATTTTATGAAAATGTGTTAAATTGAAGAGGATCATAAATCTAAACATGTACCTATTATGTTTAGAGAAAGTATTAATAACGCCTTGTCTGTAACATATCCTCTGGGATATAAAACATTCAGAGTTACAGATATATTTTAAGTAGTCTACGTATATATACTGAATCTTATAAGAGTAAAAGTTGAAAGTTTCTAGTTACTGTCAATATATTATGTTCATTATGCAGAACTTCTGAACATTAATATTCGCGTGCTCTTCCATTCTGATACCGAATACGATAACATTGTGAATTAATATCATATATCAAATTAAATGAAAGATCTTTTGAAAACATGAATTAGCAAAGCCGGATTACGCTTGAATCGATTGATTCGCTTCGTCTACAACCTATTGTTGAACGTATAATAAGTTACATTGTTAGCTTTGTACAGTTCTTAAGTTACGGCTTATTATGTAACATCGAGTTAAGTTATAAATCTTGTACAATTTTCTTTATGTGGAAGAAAAATTACGACTTTTTTTAAGGCTTAGTAAATAATTTTCTTTTCTAATCGGATAATCTGCTTACAGAAATAATTGTTTAAAAGTTGGCCATTCTTTTCAACATTCATGTATTTTAAATGGACATAACGAATCGTATAAATGTTAGATGTAGTTACGTCGAGAATAAGAGCCTTGTATTCCAAGCATGTACGTGAGGAAAAATAGCTATCGCTGACCTTTCAAGTTTTCATACAGATATACGGCATTTTAGAGAGGGTCACAAATATACGGACTATTTTACATGAATTGTGAATGTGTACCACGCGTGAATTAGTAATTTATTTCTATTTACATATATACTAAAAAACAGTGAGTCGCCTTAACGTTATATTGTTTTTATTGTATTATGCATAAAATATAACAAGTTCGCGATGTTTGCAAAAGAACGTATGTGAGTCGTGAGAGTCATCACAGAGAGAGTCGGATTCTGACCACAATTCTTATCCTAATTCGTATAAAATCATGTTCAGTTGCGAATTTTATTCCACGATTCTCTACCACCTATATTCTCAAACAGGATGCCCGCACACGGGATGCTGCACGACCTCCCTACCGTAGCAGAACATTTTCGCAGGAAAATACCCTACATTTTCAAAAGATAATTAATCATACTTTAATATTTCGTTTACATAATTGTTTTGTATATTACGTTATCATTTATTCATATAAAACAATGAACTTTCCTACGCGCCGTTGAATTTTATTTCGGGTTTACTGTATTGCATAATTCGAAGACAATGGTTATTCTCTTCGTTATAGTTGCGAAATATCATCTAAGCTATTGTAACTGTTCTAGTATTATAATTAAAACATTATTTACAATGAGTACATCTAATATAGTTTTTCTTTTTTTGTTTATACATATTAATCTTAATATATATAAATCTCGTGTCACAATGTTTGTCCTCAATGGACTCCTAAACCACTTAACCGATTATAATAAAATTTGCACACCATGTGCAGTTCGATCCAACTTGAGAGATAGGTTAGGTTTTATCCACCAGAAATTCCACGAGAAAGGGAACTATGCGGGGTTTTCTCTGAAAACGCGGGCGAAGCCGTGGGCGGAAAGCTAGTAGAAATATATGCAGCTATAGTATATATATAACTAGCGGTCCGCCCCGGCTTCGCCCGTGATACATATTTACGTTTTCTCCAGATAAGAAACATCCTCGTACTTCTAGGAATATAATAAAAAAAGAATTATCGAAATCGGCCCACCCGTTCACGCGTGATGCCGTGACCATGGAAATTGGGTTTCATTTTTATACATATAGATAATCGATAGGCAAAAAATGAGAAAATTTTATTTTAAGTCTATAAACAAGAGACGTCGTGGCAAGGTCTGGTCTTCAATATATTATTTAACTAGTAGGAACTATAACAGTCAATGCTCTAGTAAGAATACTAACACCATAATTAAGCTCAACAAGTTAAACGTCGTTTAAACATCATTAGCTTGTTAACTGGACTCGCTTGTATACGGTATATTTTTAATGTTGAAATAAGCCCGGAATAGCTACGTTATTTATATGAAGGCAATTCCTAAATTGTGTATTATTCTTACAGGAAGAGTTATACAAAAAATTTATTAAATCGCAAAAATGTGTGTTATTTACTGTGCTTTCACTACCTAATAACCTCTATATGGTATAATGTCTATGGACGTTTTATTTTTCATTTCATTTCTTGATAGTATGTAGTATGTACTTGTATTTTTAGTAAAAGGTATACAGAATCACTTAAGTGCTAAGTAAAACGAAGAAATATCTCATACCAGCCAGCCCATGATACATGTATGCATAGAAATTTAAACGAATATTTTACTAAATTTAGAACATATGATTAGAATATTATTAAGAAGTAAAAACTACGCTACGGCATTTAAAAATTATAAGAAAGATACATTTTGCCCTCGTTAAATAGGCTATTTATTAAAAGAAACCTTTTTGGAGCACTGTAACTACAATTTTAAAAGCGTACACGGCTCGTACCCTCTACGGCCCGGCATGGTAATGGGTATTAGTTACAGGCCCTTGGTCATTTTTCCACTAGACCAGCCTGACAGCGGTCACGGCACAATGGGTGCAAGGTTACACTTGGTAATATAGCTTTATATGTACTTAATTCGAGTATGAAAATGTGTGAAAATTATATGGATAAAATAGATTCATCGTATTTTTATCGTAGGTTTGGGATTGGAGATAAACACTTTGCTATGTCGTAATAAAAACGTATATGACGATATATAGGGCATATTTTTGGCTATATGTAGATCAATTCTTATAATGAAAATTGTCAAGTAGTCTTATTTTCGATGCTATGAAAAGGCTTTGAACTTTGAAGCGTACGTATTCTATTACGATAAATTTTAAACTCGGAATGTATTAATCAATTGATAATTTTAAATCCTTCTCTTCGCGTATTTTAAAATGAACCTACTAATAAGGAGTCATCTATATAGTATTTAAGTACAAGATCAAATATATATATAATATATATGTATATTCATTATCCAATTTCAATTAATCTGTTACACATGATTACACTGGCTTGATCAAAGCCAACGGTACATACAATTAAAATTATTAATTCAATATTCAACGAAGTTTATAGATGCTCGCCAAATTCCAGACGAAATTTTGAGAACTACATTTTTATGAAATGAAAATACTCTTTGTGTTGAATTTCTTTTTCGTTTTTACATGAATATATAAAATTTATATGAATGATTTAGAACGCAATTTATTCATTAAGTATATTTTTAACACGAGGTAAAGAGTGCGTATTTACAGTGAGCATCCATCAGAGCTCCCATGACCATCAAGTTTAATTACTGAACCAATAAATTAAGTAAAAATTCTAATTCATATAATAGATTTGATATTGTGTGTAATAAATTGATTTTGGTGAATTAGAACATGTAAATATCTCTATAATCATAAATAACTCTATCAAATACACTGGTGGGAAGCTATTTTATTACAATAACTAGATGTGCTCTGCGGTTTTACCCGCAGTACTTCGCTCCTGTTGGTCTTAGCGAGATGATATATAGCCTATAGCCTTCCTCGATAAATGGGCTATCTAACACCGAAAGAACTTTTCAAATCGGACCAG
Source organism: Colias eurytheme (assembly GCA_907164685.1). Classification (NCBI taxonomy): domain Eukaryota; kingdom Metazoa; phylum Arthropoda; class Insecta; order Lepidoptera; family Pieridae; genus Colias; species Colias eurytheme. Next base: position 29,643 of record CAJQZN010036593.1, on the reverse strand, counting down.
TAGTTCCCCTGATTAGCACGTTCAAACAAACAAACTCTTCAGCTTTATAATATTAAGTATAGATAATAACAATATTCTTACCTGACTTAACACAGATATATGATCGACATTATAATCATCAGCATCAGTTCGAACAAATCTGTTGCAGAGACACGACTTGCCGATTCCAAGTTGGCCCTTTTCTTTTTCTGTGCCTGCAAATTGTATTTACATTAAATAAAAAGTGAAGTAACATGTCCCCTAGTGGGGTAAGGGGCAGATGCATTATACATCTGTTTCACTGATCGATTTTCTTTAGGGACAAGTAGGTGATCAGCTTTCTGTGTCCTACCAGACCGAAGACATTTTTTGTTCTTCATCTCCACCGGGAATCGAACCCAGGACCTCTCGGTTCTACCCTCACGCGTTAACCACTGTACCAAGGAGACGGTCAAAATAACCTTATCAATATTTTATATTTTATTTAACAGTAGTTAGCAGCACATTAAAAATGAATAATGCTGAATTTTCTCCCAATGAACATATTTTTCCTGCATGTGTTTGTTAATGAAATATTGTTATGTGTTAAATTTGTAATTCAGTATCAATACATATAATTATTAATAAAACGCTATGGTCCCTAACAGGATAGGAATGAGTTTAAATACAATTTCAATAATTTACATCTTCATTCATATCATATGAAAGTTGGGTTGCACTTGCTAGTGCATCAAATAAACTAAAATAAATATAAGGTTAAAAATTGAATAGATAATATGCAATTTAATTGTAAATTAAATCTTAAAAATTAAAATTATTAGAAAAATTGTAACACTTTTTTAAAATAATACTTATTGTATTAATACATATTCAATTCAATATTCAATCAAAGCAATAAGCAGCTACCAATGTGAGAAAATAATAAATTATTTAGAATTTTTTAATTATTTTATTAGAGCTAAAGCTCTACTTTACAAAGAAGAAAATCAACATGCAAAATACAAACTCAATTGCCACCCATATGAAATCTACATTCTTTCATCCATGATATTTATCTTGCAAACAAATTTGAGATGAATCAGACTATGATGAGACGTTTATCACATAATAAACCGCATATCTCAAGAGTAATCATTGAAATTATCACAGCAGATAAGTGCTAAAGGAAGCTTTGACAGGAAGTCCAAACTGTGAGATGAGATAACAATAGTCTGATGTAACGGAGAGTATTGGTGCCAATTGACTGGCTATATTTCATGTAATAAATAGCTATACATATCTATTCCTATATTATTTACTAGCTTTCCACCCGCAGCTTTGCCTGCACAGTCCAAGAAAAACCCGCATAGTTCCCGTTCCCGTGGGATTTCCGGGATTAAACCTATCCTATTTCCCGGGGTAAAAAGTAGCCTATGTCCTTTCGCGGGTATCAAAATATCTATATGCCAAATTTCATGCGAATTGGTTCCGTAGTTAAGGCGTGATTGAGTAACAGACAGACAGACAGAGTTACTTTCGCATTTATAATATTAGTATGGATTTATCATCTTATCTAACTAAGCTTATAAATTTGAAAATTTGTGAGGATATTTGTTACTCTGTCAAACAATAACAGGTAAGCACATAATAATGTGTTTTGTTACAGAGATAGATTTATAATATAGATGAGCACCTGGGCAATCATTTACCCTGATATCAAGTGTGTGTACAAGACTCCAGCTAGTAATAGATAGTTCCAGAGTACAGTAAATTTTTAAAGTAATTTATTTAACTACAATAATGTTTCTGGGATTGTTTCATCCTTTAAATATTGATTTATATTATGTAAAATGTTAAATTTTGTAGAAAATTACATCAGTTGAAGCAAAAGAAGAGCTCAAAAAAGTATAGCTCATGGACTTAAACATTTATTAGTATTTTTAACATCATCTGTATGGTTTATTCATATTTTTTATCAATACTATCTATTCATAGCTTAATTTATATGAGACTTTTTCAGTTTCATCATGATTATTACATAAAATAGTTTAATTAGAGTCTTGAATTAATGAATGAAATGAATGAATTCTCATACATAATTTCAAGTGTCCTATTGGTTTGTGTGAATTTATTACCTTAAATTTTCATTAATGACAAAAATATTTTATGAAAAAGATTTCCACTTACCAGAAAGTCCAACAACAGAAACTGTTACTAATTTTCCCCCTGTATTATCAGATTTTTTTGCCATTTTGAAATCACATTAACTGTTCTATAAGAGCAACAATAACTCTATCACTTGTTAGATTCATCACAACACACCTGCACTTCAATAAAACAAACAAAAACTAATGATAATTATGTTTTCTTGGCGTAGAGTAAATATAAAAGATAATATAGATAACACCACCGAGAATATAAGAGGCGAGAAACGGAAACACTTCGCAGGTATTTTATTATATGAATATTAATGTAACAATAGCAATTTTTATTTATATGAGGGAGAAATGTGCTAGATTTATTTAGAATTTCGAGTATGATGTACCAGATGTGAAAATTACGGTAGACTATTAATTAATGATTTTACATGAATGTAAAAGCTAGGTATTTATCGAACAATAAAATCGTTAACAACGAGCTTTTATCATAACGTTAAGTAGAAATAATTTAGTGTTAATTTATTGTGGTCTCAATAAATGCCCGTATACTTTGACACATTAAATTGTATGAAGATACCAACTCGAATCCAATAACAATGTTTTTGTATGTAACAAATATAGTTTTGATTTACCATTAACGTAACTATTTATCACATCGGGATGGTATTTATATTATGTTTAAATTGAGATTAATTTCTTTGAGAAAACGCAATTATTTCTAAAATGACACTAGTCACTACTCGCGTTGCTTTGTACAGAACAGAGTTGCCACTAAAAAATTATAAAACGTAAAAAATAGCCATAGAGATCATATTATAAAATTATATTTTAGTTGTGATAGAGTCAAAATCACGCTAAAATTTATACTAATATTATAAAGCTGAAGAATTTGTTTGTATGTACGCACAAATCTCAGAAACTACTGGTCCGATTTGAAAAATTCTTTCGGTGTTAGATAGCCCATTTATCGAGAAAGGCTATATAATATCATCACGCTAAGACCAACAGGAGCGGAGCAAGGTGGGTAAAACCGCGGGGCACAGCTAGTGATAACAATAAATTGATCTTTCCAACATATTCATAATGTATTTCATAGTAAATTTAAAAAAGCTAAATGTACAGTATAAGTAAAAAATATTAATGTATGTATTTTTCACTAATTCATACTTACAACTTATTACATAACTGACTTTAATCCTTTATTAATAAATATTTTATCAGTACACACCTAAGGCCGCATTTCCATCTGCAAGAAAACTTCCGCAAGAAATGTCCGACAGTCTGTCTGACAGCAGCTTGCAAGTCTAATTCCGCGTTTCCACCTGCAAGTAGACTAAATATTGCAAGCTGCTGTCAGACAGACTGTCGGACATTTCTTGCAGATGGAAAGGCGGCCTAAGGTTAAGGCGAAAATGTTTTACGAGAAAAAAATATGATCATTGATCACTCACTGGGCAATTAATATATTGGCGACTTTATTATATTAATAATCAGTATAAAAGGCGTGCCATAACATGCCCAATATAAAATGATTAATACTATAATTAATAAAAAAAATTAAAAATAGAGAAAAAATTAGATAGAGAAGAGAGAGAAACTTTACACAAAAAGTGGTTACGTTTCTAGAGGGAACTTTGTTTGTAAAGTATAATCTCCGGAACTTTATGCAATCATTAACAATACAACATTTTAGTAATATCTCTAGATCTTAGACACTATTCAGTACACCAGCTATTTTTTAACTCAAGAAAACCCGGACGAAACCTGAGCAAACAGATAGTAACTTTTTTTAAAGTAGCACATTGTAGTTTCTGCACACTTCTGCACATATACCAAATCTGTGAACAAAATAAAAAAATAGCTACAGGCTGTGGCTACAGGCAATTATTCACAAATTAATTTTTATACCCAAATAACTTGAATTCTGAATATTGTGCTTG
>CAJQZN010036593.1:0-20586 GCA_907164685.1 Colias eurytheme | reverse complement strand
AATTAATTTTTATACCCAAATAACTTGAATTCTGAATATTGTGCTTGAATGAAAAAAGATTTTGAATGAATAATGATAAATAGCAACACTTGAAATGAAATTTGTAGTTTTGACAGCACCATTACGAAAACACAAGCGCATAAATGTCTCTCCGCGATATTTTCATAAGAAATGACTTCTACAAATGACGGAAAAGACGTGAAAAGTAATCCAAAAAGTAGTCAAAAAGGCAAAACATATTATATTGAACTTTACAAGGTGAGTGTGATTAATATTTCGCTTTAAAATCAAGTAATAAAATGTGACGCCGTTGTGGTTGTAAGTTCTTGGCCGACGCCATATTTGTCTCCTGTGATTTCTTGTTTTTATGAATTACAATTTATTGTGAGAATAATTCTTATGTATGAATTTATTTTATATTCAAACAAATAATTACATCCATTTTATTACACATATCGTGTATAAACATTAGCTCTAACAATAATTTCCATATCATATCATAAACCATGATGGCTGATAGAAAAATAAGATAAATATAGTTATGTTATTTTAATGCAAATAATGTATTTGATACTCATAATTCTTTTCAAAGCAAGCACTAAACGTTTGCCAACAATTTTCATTTATAACAGTTAGTATAAATAGTCAAAATTGAACATATTAATCAGTGCCTGTTGTTAAGAGTTAAAGATATAATTTGACAGCCATATCTAATTCTCAGCCAGGCACGTAGGACTAATTTCTTATAGTAATATGGTTAATGATTAAAATTTTAGTAGTAATTCGGGTCATATATCGAATTACTATGTTCTGTCAATAATTCTTTCTTCTATGATAATCACATACCTATGTTAACTGCTAGAATTTAGAGAGATGTCTTAGTAATTACTATGTTAATCTATAGACATCATATACATATTAGATGAAATATATCATGTACTTGGACAGACAACATATTATCATATAACAAAATTGTATAATTAAATGTTTAAATAGATTACACTAGTGGTACACTCCAGCTTTGTGTGTGGTACATGTGGTATAGCTTATAAAACTCAGATATCACTTACATATCCAACGATAAAATACATTTTGAATCCTTTTAGTAGTACCTGAGATTAGCGGGTCCAAACAAAGAAACAATTTGTTATGTGTAGATAATTGCAATAAAAGTTAGAAAATAACAGATTTATCAATCAGCTTTTTGTTACAACTGTAATGCACACATTTGATCTATTCAGAGTATACTCTATAGAAATAAAAAATGGACTGGGTTAAAAATTATACTGATGGTAATTGGAATGTGCTGCTTCATAATTATTAATGCTTAAACATACTCAGTAGATATCAAATCATGCTTAACACAAAGACAATTAACAAAGTGAGGGTAGATGTATCAAAGATTTTATAAACACTTTCTGAAAAGCAAGGCACACTTGTTGCAAATGTGCCAATTCAAAGTAATACAACATTTAATAGGACTTAACTGCTCAACACATTTCAATAGGTTACAAAATGTGATATCCGTCAAGTCAAAATTATTTTTCCACCAAAATATGAATGAATTTGAATGTACATATTTTAAAATTAAACACATTGCAACAAGTATTCTCATACATATTCTTCCTGAAAATCAAAATACCAGGAATGTATAAGATTATGCATACATTCATGTAAGAAAGCATGATTAGATGTATCAAAATGTATGAAATATTATACAAATGAACAACTGAAGAACATATTTTTGAAGGTGACCTATGTTTTGGCAAGTGTAAAAAAACAATCTTTACCTTTACATCAAATAAACCATCTTGTTTTCCTGTTAGCTGATACTTGTTGTGAAAGCATTCTCTAAATGATGAGTTTGCATTGGTATCCAATGGCAGAAACAGCAGTATATGGATTTATTCCTCATTCTTTTCATCATTATATACTGCTTAGCCTGGCTATGTTTGATTGATTGTAGCATAAAAAAATTATAATATCTTGTGTACTTGTGTAGATCAGTAAATTAGTTATTATGAACAGAGAGATATGGTGGAGGACTATGTATAAGGAAAGTTATCAAAAGAAGCATTATTATTTGTTTTAAAGTAATTTCATTCATGAAACATGAACAAGGACTATGTCTTATCTTACCTTGTACTTATATCAATAGAATTATATCTAGAGGTTTATTGTGTTGGATCCCATACTGAGAATACAAAGACACATTAATTTTACTATATTATATGCACGCATATATACAGCTTATATCTGTGTAGGTAAAAAAAAGAGTAGATTAGGAAGTATGATATATATTAGACACTAGGTGCGCTCCGCGGTTTGACCCGCGTGGCTCCGCTTCTGTTGGTCTTAGCGTGATGATATATAGCCTATATATAGCCTCGATAAATGGAATATCCAACACCGAAATAATTTTTCAAACCGGACCAGTAGTTCTTGACATTAGCAAGTTCAAACAAACAAACTCTTCAGCTTTATAATATTAGCTTAGATTAAAGCACTGGGACATAATATTCAATTTAGTTTTGTAGATTGTAACAAGAGAAACAAATAACTTACATTTGCAAAAAGCTACAAGTAAAGAACCAGAGGTAATTGAAAAAAAGGATTCTCAATATCCTTATATTTGTATGTTTCAATTTTGTAAAGGCGAACTTCAACATTGTATTATACCAGTCGACCTAGCAGATATTATCGTAACTTCGCGCGATTTGTTAAATACAAGAAATTTGAATAGCCATTACGTTTTCGTAATTTTATTAATTAGGTATTTTCGCAAATTTATTGAATGAACACAAGAAGAGGAATTGCCAATATCGGTCCAGTTTGTTTATTAAAATAGGGAAATAAAATATTTTAGCTTCTTATTAGTATTTATTATTTATCATGAAAAAATACTTGATATGTTTTATCGTTTACAGAACCTATAGAATTATACTTATCAAATCTTAATCAAAACCGTTAAATCAACAAACACTATAAGATTGAAATGATAATAAACATTTTCTAATATAACATTCCTAATTTTAATTATCACATGATAAAACTCTGAAAAATTGTAAAATAAATTGTTTTGTATAGATAAACTACAAATACCAATCTATTTGTGGACAAAAATATTTACCCTCAACCATAATAATTAATTTGTTACTTATTCTATACATAATAATCTATACTTATAATAAATCTGTAGAGAGGCCAATTCTGTACATGAAATATATTTAAAAAAAAACTATGAAGGGGTGATAAGGGATCGCTACTGATGCCAAAAATGCAATCAGTAAAATTTTTGTCTGTCTGTCTGTCTGTCTGTCTGTCTGTATATTCGTTATAGAAACAAAAACTACACGACGGATTTTAACCAAATTTGGCACAATTATTCTTCATACTCCTGGGCAGGTTATAGTAAAAGAATCATGTAAATCGGTGTAGAAACACCAAAGTTATACATGAAATACGCTATAAGTCATCGCGCGTGAATACAGAATCATGCAGCCATAAGCATTATTTTTGTGTATCAGTTGCCGCGTTCGACGCGCTTCGCGGCGGGAGCTATAAAAAGGCGGCGGGTCTGCACCCGTTTCGCGTTGTCATGGCATCACGTGTGAACGGCTGAACCGATTTCGATAATTCTTTTCTATTATATTCCTTGAAGTACGAGGATGGTTTTTATGTAGAGAAAACGTAAATTTGTACCACGGGCGAAGCCGGGGCGGATCGCTAGTGTTACATATTACAATTACATTTTGGACAACCTGAATTTTTGATAGAATGATAATATTTTAGTTTCTATTCATTTCTTATTTTATATTTAAAACCTGTGTGGAAATGTTAGTATTATTTAAGTCATTCTTAAAGAGTGATTGTTATTGAAGAGTGTTGATTCTGTGGTATATCTTCATATCAATATACTTATAAATAACTAGCTGTGCCCGCGACTTCGTCCGCGTGGAATAGTGACTGCATAGTAGTTACTACTTAATTTTTATTGAATAAACACGTACTACCATAAATAATTAAAAGAACTGTTAGTAAAATTTATTACTAAACTGAGCTAAAAAATAAAAAAATAAATGCCTAATTAATTTTCTACGTAAAATTTATTTTTAGGCACCAGAGGGGAAGGGAGCAAATTTATTTTTCTTCCTTCCTTGTATGGATGTTTTTGATAATAAATCGTGAAGCAACTGAGCGCCGAGACAAACGTCAAAACGCAAAGGAATAGAATCCGCTATCGATACTAATAATTGACATAAGCGTATGATGTTTTGCTAAGGATTTGTTCACCCTACCAACAACGACGACGACCACGAACAAAATTTTCATCCAGTCGCAATTTAACAAAATTGTGCTAAACACAATTAGAATAAAATATTAATCCAGTCGCAATTTAACAAAATTGTGCTAAACACAATTAGAATAAAATATTAAAATTTGCTGTCGTTCTGGTGCTTGGAATTTTTTTTTTGAGATCAATGAATGAAAAAATAGATTTTTCGTAGAAACGGTAGCTTCTAGAAAAAATTTATTTGAAGTTTAGTTTTGGTACTCGGAAATAAAAAAAATTCGAGGACCATTAATATATAAAGAAGAAATAGGTTCTTTGCATTTTCGCCGAGACGGTAAGTTAATCATATAATTACCTTCTACCAAAATTGTAGATAATAAAATTATCTATAAAAAACTTCAAATATTTTTTTTTCTAGGAGCCACCATGTCTACGAATAATCTATTTTTTCATTCGTTGATCTCAAATATAAAAATTCCAATCACCAGAACGACAGGAAATTTTAATATTTTATTTTTAATTGTGTTTTGCACAATTTTGTTAAATTACAACTGGATGAAAATTTTGTTCGTGGTCGTCGACGTCGTTGGTAGGGTGAACAAATCCTTAGCAAAACATCATACGCTTATGACAATTAGTATCGATAGCGGATTCTATTCCTTTGCGTTTTGACGTTTGTCTCAGCGCTCATCTTTCCTGTCTCACGCCTGTAGTAACTAAAACTGTGAAATAAACCGTTTAGACCGTGCAATAAAATTAATAAATACCATTTTAAATATTTATAAAAATAAAAAAACAAAGTCGTCGGGGCTGCCATACCATCATTATCATATCATATATTATATTTTTTTATATAATGGTACTTAATTTTAAAGATCGTCGGGAAGTTTATAAAATTATTATTTATTCCTTTACATTCGTTGCGTTGGTTTTTTTTTAATTTTTAAATATTTAACTTCGGTTTCTTATTTTCAAGTAAGCGAGACCTACCTCCATATAACATTCCTACATCATATTGATATCTATAAGTTTGTTGCTCCTTGACATCTTTCAATTTGTGCACGGTTAAGGTGCCCGTAACCGTGAACAAATTGTAATGGACCACAGTGACAAAAGAAGTGGTATCTTTAGGAAAAAAAATTGCCAAGGGCCAGGCCTATGTGGCTTTGAGTAGAGTTCAAAATTTCCAGGGTGTGGCTATCCTCTCGCTCCCATATCCCCCTCTTCTTTAACAGACTTTCAACCCTTCCCTTTCCACCCCTAGTAAATGGGATAACCGATTTTTATGTAAACCATATTATCTAATTGTACCTATATGTACACGTCATAGCCTGTCGTTTGATGCTCCATTTGATTTATTTATCTAACCACTGTCACCCCTAAAGTGCCCTATATGTAATAAACGGATGAACCGATTTCGATAAAACATTACTAATTGTAATTCACACGTTACTCTTTCATATTTTGATATACTTACCGCTTGAGTATATTATTTGACAACATTCCATTATTGTTCATTCCCACTTTTACCGCTGTAATCTAATAGAAGCTGTAATGGATAAACCGAATTGGATAGAAATATTACTAATATTTTTTCCCACATTCCCACTTTTACCTTTTTTAAAGGTATAATAAATGGATGAACCGATTTTGATAAACTTTATCTAAGAACCAGCGTCGGAAAATATGCTGCCTAACATCAAAACCGCATCTAATTCGGATTACACACACAAACAGACACACACAAACAGACACACACACACACATAGCGGTCAAACACTTATCACCCATCTTTTTGCGTCGGGGGTTAAAAATATAATACGACATAATTTAAAGGACATTAATTTATGTAGAAAATTTACCTAGAAGTAAGCATAATTTTAATTTGACCCCTCCCCCTTCTACCTCAGCTTAAGTTAAATTTTTAACTACAGTTTTGGGTTTGGGATCGATTTAATAATTTAACCCCTGCTAATTTTTTTTACATATTTTCATTGTACAGACATCACTTTTCTAGAATTTTATTATATGTATTGATGATTGATGATTGACCACGCGCAAGGATAGGTACTAATTTCCACTACATCCTCACGCAAATCGTCAATTTTTATTAACATTTAATCTGTTAATAAAAAAAATCAAAAGATAACTGTACCTTAGTTTATTAAAAAGCTACTAACAAATAAAGTTTTATCAAGAACTAAAGTGACCTTCTTTATAGTCTTGTAAAAGTTATACATAAAAATAAAATTTCATCATTTTCTTATTTTGTCATACTTTAACTAATTATAAAGATGAGTCTAACTATATAATTATAATTATAAAGAATAAATATAAAAGCTACAACTTACCTTTTGATGGGAACGCAAGAATGCGAAAATTAAAAAAAAGCCGAAGATTTATAAAAATGTAATGAATGAACACAATCACTGTTATCTACTATTACCTATATTAACTGTAATGGTGTCTTGTTTGACATCAAATAATAAACATCTACCCTCACTTATAAAATTTTAGTATATTCACATGAAATATAAGCGCAATGGACTCTGGTAAGATATGAATTATTTATTTAACTTTAAAAAAAAACATCATAATATTTAAATTATGAATTTCCAAGAAGCGTTAATATTATGTAAATTGATTTGATTTTAATGAAATCTCATAGATGGCGCTGTTTTAAATTTGTCTTTATACTACATACTAAGATTCATTATACTGTTTCTCTGCCAAAATTACTTAAATGATGTAGTTTTTATATTGTAAAGGTAGACAATAGCATGGCTTACTCAAAAACAACATTTAAACATGAGTCTTTGTATTGTACGCTGTCGTAGTACACGGAATACGTAAGAAAAATAAAGGTTCACAGCTCCTCCCCCGAAGGTGATAGCATGATAATATGTATATAACAGCCTGACCCGACCTGTTAGTAATATTCATGCAAAATTTGAAGTAAATCCGTGCAGTACTTTCTGAGATTAGCCTGGACAAACATACAGACAAACAGACAAACAGACAAACCGACAAACAGACAAACAGACAAAAATTCTAAAAACTATGTTTTTGGCTTCTATATCGATTATAGATCATGGATTATGTATTCTTTTAAAAAAATATTCAATGTACAGTTTTGACTTTCCTACGATTTTATTATATGTATAGATTTGGAAAATCCAAAAGTGCACGCCTCATATTTTTTTTTAAATAAATATTTATTAATTATTATTTTTGTTTATTTAATAACAATTAAACCACATCAAATCAGACCCTGAAAAATGAAAGGGTTCTATTCCTGAGCATACTCAAGCGTAAGAGAAAAAAAAAGACTCGATTAGTAAAGTATTTCGGTCGCTATCGTGTTAACAAGAAAAAGGATCCGCACATATATCTACACACGGACGTCCAAGACAGAACTTTTTTAAACTGTTTTTTAACTAGTTTAAATAACAAAAATGACATCAAAAATATCATGAACGTTAAAAATAGTGTTTTTTCTTAATATGTGTGTGTATGTATTATCTTACAAGTGCAATGTATGATACATAAAGACATTTTAAGTTTGAAAAATCAGATGTTTTGCGCGAAGTGACAGTAGTACCCACCTCAACGCTTCGCTTATGAGGCGTGCAAAACTTGTACTAAAAAAAACATACAGATTTTGGCGAAAATTCAATTTAATGACACTTTTATATTACATTCCTGAGAAATTTTAGATTAATATTGTAGGAAACTATTTAAAATAATTGGTATAGATATAGGTATATTAAGAAAACAAATGTGGAAATCAGAAGCCATACGAACTGTGCCATGATAATAGAAAATTTCGGAAAAGGTTGCTCATCCCAGGATAAAAACAACGCTTATATTTTCACTTTGTACAAATTAAATACTTTTCATACATTAACGGTCTTACTAATAAAATGTTATCCATTCGCTAATGCAATGGATTAGTTATTGCAATAACCTGTCTTGTTTTTATGAATGACGTTTCATGTGAGCAAGAGCAGGACACAGCTATGGTAGAAAATGGTTGAAATTTATCCATTGTTTAACTTTTTATTATTAACGTAAAATAATATTTGAATTTTATACGAATACAAACACACAAACATACCTGAAAATTGTGCTTAGCCCGTCTCTGTATTTCCCTTTGATGTTCATCATACACCCTCTGCTGTTGTTCCTCTGACAATGCCTCATAACACTCGCGACCCATCAACAAAACGCGCACCTCCGACAGTTGCTTACCCGGCGTCACGTAACCGGTCTCTTCTAGAAGCCGCTTGAATTGTTGGCACCACCTAGTGTATGAATAAGTAATTTCGTAAAAAAAGACGGGTTGCACGCTGGGAGTGCCGGCAGAAGTGAAAACTTGATTATTAACGTTGAGCATGTTTGATATTTTGGAATGGTATCCGTCTAACGCTTTTTCGATCAGGTCACGTGTCCTGACGCGAGTTTAAGATTTTATACCCATTACAGAAAAGTGCTCAACGCCGCTAAAGAAGTTTTCACTTCAAAAATATTTTCTTTGTCTCTTTTTTATTCTAGATAGGGAAACGCTTGACCACAATCTCGCCTGAAGAAAGCTAAGATGTGGTCTAAGATGGTACGCGCTTCCCTAGTAGGTACTTTTTGTCTAAATATAAATGGTTAACTAAAAATAACAACTATAATTGTTAATTTGTTAGTACTAATTCGTCTTTATAAATTCTGAATAAAAATTACATTCATTATTAAATAAAAAGGTGATAGTAAAAATCGTATAAAAGTATGTTAAAAACACAAATGGTAAACCATATTAAAAAATTGACCAAAACATATTAAAAAGTTGCCTCTAGCAAATAGAGCTTGAAAAACAAATATTGGCATTTGTTATTAAAAATAATTATCATATTGTAATAGAAAAATAAATAAAACTTACTCCAAATTCCTTTGTTTCTCTTGCGCTTCATGCAAGTACGCTTTGAAGACGGACGCAGCTTCGTTCGTATCCAAGATCTCGTAAGGGATTTTTTGTGATTGTCCCAATGTCTGTAACAAGTATTAAGAATAAGTTTATTCACATTAAAAGTACAGATACGTTGATAATAAAATAATCTAACCTAAACCTAAGTTCAGGTTTTGTTGTATATCTATTAATTGAATAGATTACGAAAATTTGTAAACAACGAATTACTATGTGAAATCACGGTGCATGCTGTAGCGTATCTGGCGTACTCTAGCGCCCCATATTATTGCCTACAAACCTATGCGCTCCTGGTACCTCGCCTGCTCGTAACGTGCCAAATACGTACAAAAAAAAAGAAGTGGGGCTGGATTTTTGGTCTTTTTTACAAACTTACCCTATTATTATTATTTTTTTCCTGTCAAAGTTATTTTTTTTTAATAATTTTACAGTTTACACACGTACCTGGTACCTAGCCCGTTCCCCCACTCGCAATGTGGTGTCTGCGGGCAGCGGGCTATCTGCGTCGGAGGCGGAGGGCGAGGCGGAGTCGTGGCGGAGCCCCTCGCTGAAGTACACCGTGAAGTCGCGGTGCGTGCGTATCTGACGTACTATTGCGCCCCATTCGCTGTGGGATATTATTTATTTCAGTAAAAAATATATTTTTTGACTATAATAACGTTTTTAAAATCGTTTTAGTCGGGTGACATGTTCAGAAACTTGTGTCACACCAAAACCTCACGAGCGCGATCGCAGGTATAACGAGAGAGAGACGGACCGATCTCCCGTCTCATCTCGAGCGCTGCCACCATTAAGACGTTATCACGTAAACATCTCGATCGTAAACCTACTTTACAAACAACCAATTTTTGTACCTTATTTAGTGAGAGATAGATAATATTTAGATAAGTAAATGTCATCCGAAGAATCTGTATGTCTGACTATTTGCGATATATTCAAATTCACAAATGATTATTGTTTTCACCAATTTATCTTCGTTCTTGATAGGTTACAGGTATGCAGTTACTATAATATGTTTTAATATATTTTTTAATGATTTTTGATTACTTCATTTCTAAAAAACCTATCATTATTAGGACTTTAAACTCACTTCTCTTGCAAATCCTCAGTAGATAGCTGCATTCTCGATAAAACTTGCGGCAGTTTCGCCAATTGCTTGCGAAGCTTTTTAGCCGATCGCTCCTCTTTCAAACGGCGTATATGTCGACGGAAGACAACTTGAGTGCCATCATTGCCAAATTGCTGTACGAATTTGGTCCATTCGGGATAATGGCATAATCGCTTACTCGCAGCTGACCACATTTCCCTAAAAATATAAAAAATAATAATAAAATACCTTTAAAAATATCGAGTAAATAATCTAAAATAATTTAACATTCTTCATTTTTCAATAAAACATATATCTTTGTAATAGGACGCATATAAATTGTTTAAATCAAATTATGTTGATGTTTGTTACTTAATTTTTATTACTCACTTATGATCCTGCACATGTATCCTGATAAGTTGCGTGAAAGCTTCAGTAACGAAGTCTAGATGTTCTCTCCTTATCCTCAAGGCTTCGGCATAATTTGCAACCTAAAACAATAAAAAAAATGTTAAGAGCGTTTTTTGTAAACGGTCTGTGCGTTATTACGGTATAGACTAGCGCTTTAATTGTCTGTGTAAAGACGACACACACGCATTTTTTAACGACAGACCTATTTTGATCTTTTGGATACTAAATAATACATAGTCAATATACAGTTTTTTTTTATTAAATAAAGTTCTAAACCACAGTCCATGAGCTTTATTTTTTTAAATACGACCAGAACAAATTTACCTTAATTCTGGCCTTCGTCTTATCAATCATCTGTGCAAGCAGGAAGAACGCCTGATCCACATTCACGTTATCATGACTGGACGTTTCCACGATCGGTATAGAGCCTTTAAACTCCTTGCGTTGCACTAAACGCTCCGCCTCGCGAACCCCTTGCTCACAGGCCTCGTCGTTTTTAGATGTTACGAGAACTACAGGCTTCTTGAGCTTGATTATGTTCTGCAGGATGGCCGCTGTTATTTCGTTCTGGAAAAGATTTTGTCAAATAAATTGAAATACTTAATATAATTTCCAGTCTACTGATAGCGAAAATCGATATTTAGATTGTTTTACAACACTAAAAAATCGATTGGTGGACAATGACAAATGAAAGAATGAATTTTTCGCTGATAAATTGGCACAACTGGTGGCTATTAAAAATAAGAATAAGCAGATTATTTACCGATAATATTTTCGTAGAAGATATTTCCGAATGAACGACAAAGCACATCAATATAGCGTTATTTATTTTCCCTACGAAGAGGAATATTTCCATACAAGTCGTTGCCAATAATCTACCAGATATCTTACCTGTTTCTCCCAAGTCCTCCCGGGCACGAGGCTCACATCGTACACACAGAGGAACCCATCCACAGACAGTTTTCCATCAGGCATATACTTCTGCTCGTACTCCTTCTCAATGCCGAGCTGATTCTTGCACACGTACATGAGTTTCTCTGCGGACTGCAGTTTGGTGGCCACGCACCGTTTCACGTACGCCTCCGTCTTACCCACCGCTGCAAAAAAAGTGTAATCCAAAGTTGCAAAATTTATTCATTCGGGTCTTTGTATCATAAATACGCACAAAAAAACTACAATATTATCCTAAAAATATCAAGATTTGCACTAACTATGGCATACATTTGTAATGTAAGCCTAATAAAAATAAAGAAAGTAAAACAAAAACTAAAGTTAAATCTTGTTTCCCTGGTTATGTAAACATCCAGAAAATTCGAATATATCCCTCACTCAATACGTCTTTACCACGGCGAACAATATCAAATCAAAATATAGATCAACTTTACCTTTAAAAGGCTGGAAGCACGCATCATCCACAAACTCCGTCTGTTCGAGCACCTCGAACCTGAATTCCTGTTCATCGTTCTCTTTCTGAACCCCGCCCCAGTACAAAAAGTGGTCATTGTTCACCACTCGACCGCTGAAGTCCGACTGAAATGAATAGTCTGATAGTAGCGATGTTATTTGGTGAACGTGTATAATGAAAGCGATTCGTTATTGAACGTAGGTAAAGCGAGTGTGGGCTCGATCATACGTGTCATCAAAATCTGGCTGGGTAGACGAATTAAGTGATAACAGCGCTGTTACTAAAGCTTCTAAAATAATGTATTTTTAGCGTATTCACACATTTTATGAAAATGTGTTAAATTGAAGAGGATCATAAATCTAAACATGTATGTTTAGAGAAAGTATTCATAACGCCTTGTCTGTAACATATCCTCTGGGATATAAAACATTCAGAGTTACAGATATATTTTAAGTAGTCTACGTATATATACTGAATCTTATAAGAGTAAAAGTTGAAAGTTTCTAGTTACTGTCAATATATTACATATGTTCATTATGAAAAACTTCTGAACATTAATATTTGCGTGCTCTTCCATTCTGATACCGAATACGATAACATTGTGAATTAATATCATATATCAAATTAAATGAAAGATCTTTTGAAAACATGAATTAGCAAAGCCGGATTACGCTTGAATCGATTGATTCGCTTCGTCTACAACCTATTGTTGAACGTATAATAAGTTACATTGTTAGCTTTGTACAGTTCTTAAGTTACGGCTTATTATGTAACAAATCTTATACAATTTTCTTTATGTGGAAGAAAAATTACGACTTTTTTTAAGGCTTAGTAAATAATTTTCTTTTCTAATCCGCTTACAGAAATAATTGTTTAAAAGTTGGTCATTCTTTTCAACATTCACGTATTTTAAATGGACATAACGAATCGTATAAATGTAAGATGTAGTTACGTCGAGAATAAGAGCCTTGTATTCCAAGCATGTACGTGAGGAAAAATAGCTATCGCTGACCTTTCAAGTTTTCATACAGATATACGGCATTTTAGAGTGGGGTCACAAATATACGGACTATTTTACATGAAACGTGAATTAGTAATTTATTTCTATTTATATACTAAAAACAGTGAGTCGCCTTAACGTTATATTGTTTTTATTGTATTATGCATAAAATATCACAAGTTCGCGATGTTTGCAAAAGAACGTGTCAGTCGTGAGAGTAATAACTGTGTGAGATAGTCGAATTTTGACCACAAGTCTTATCCTAATTCATTTAAATCATATTCAGTTGCGAATTTTATTTCGCAATTCTGTAGCACCTATATTCTCAAACAGGATGCCCGCACACGGGATGCTGCACGACCTCCCTTCCGTAGCAGAACACTGCGAAAATACCCTACATTTTAAAAAGATAAATCATACCTTAATATTTCGTTTACGTAATTGTTTTGTATATTACGTTATCATTTATTCATATAAAACAATGAACTTTCCTATGCGCCGTTGAATTTTATTTCGGGTTAACTGTATTGCATAATTCGAAGACAATTATGGTTATTCTCTTCGTTATAGTTGCGAAATATCTAAGCTATTGTAACTGTTCTAGTATTATAATATAATTAAAACATTGTTTACAATGTGTACATCTAATATAGCTTTCTTTTTTTGTTTATACATATTAATAGAAATATATGCAGCAAGGAATATAATAAAAAACCGGCCAAGTGCGAGTCGATCTCGCGCACCGAGGGTTCCGTACAAACCTGCAATTTTTTTTTCACGGGTTAAAGGCAATTATATCTAAGTATTTGATATGAATTTCAACTTGATAGCTCTACGCGTTCATGAGGAAAAAAGTAATAAGTTTATATTTATTAAAAAATAAATATATATTTTGTAATGTAACTAAAAATTTAAGGTTTTCGGAATTTTACCTTTATGTGTGGTATAAAACGTTGCTTCATGCCAAATTTCAAGATTCTAGGTCGACTGGAAGTACCCTTTAGGTTTTGATTCCCTTGCGAGTACTTGTGAGTTTCAAAATATGCAGCTTAAATTGCTGTTTCTTTTGATTGCGTTGACATAGAAGTTTGATTTTGTTACAGCTTAAAGGTATTATAGACCTGAGTATTTGGTATGAATTTCAATTTAATACCTCTACGCGTTTATGAGGAAATGGGTAGTAAGTTTAAAATTATTAAAAAAATATATATTATGTGATGTAACTAAAAATTTATGGTTTTCGTAATTTTTCCTTTATCTATGCTATAAGACGTTGCTTCGTACCAAATTTCAAGATTCTGAGTTCACGGGAAGCACCCTGTAGGTTTTGATTCCCTTGCAAGTGTCGAAAATTTGCGGCATAAACGGCTGTATCTTTTGATTGCGTTGGTTTAGAAGTTTGATTTTTTCACAGCTTCAAGGGACAGTAGACCTGAGTAATTGATATAAATTTCAGCTTCATACCTCCACGCGTTCCTGAGAAAAAGGGTCTTGACAGACGGACGGACGGACGGACGGACAGACGGACAACAAAGTGATCCTATAAGGGTTCCGTTTTTTCCTTTTGAGGTACGGAACCCTAAAAAGAATTATCGAAATCGGCCCACCCGTTCACGCGTGATGCCGTGACCAAGGAAAACGGGTTTCATCTTATATATAAAATTCTCGTGTCACAATGTTAGTCTGCATACTCCTCCGAAACGGGTGGACCGATTCTCATGGAATTTTCTGTGCATATCGGGTAAGTCTGAGAATCGGCCAAAATCTATTTTTCATATGTACCACGGGCGAAGCCGGGGCGGTCCGCTAGTTTTTGTATAAAGATAATCGATGGGCAAAAAATGTGAAAATTTTCTTTGAAGTTTATATAAACAAGAGACGTCGTAGCAAGGTCTGGTCTTCAATATATTATTTAACAAGTAGGAACTATAACAGTCAATGCTCTAGTAAGAATACTAACACCATAATTAAGCTCAACAAGTTAAACGTCGTTTAAACATCATTAGCTTGTTAACTGGACTTGCTTGTATACGGTATATTTTTAATGTTGAAATAAGCCCGGAATAGCTACGTTATTTATATGAAGGCAATTCCTAAATTGTGTATTATTCTTACAGGAGAGTTATACAAAAAATTTATTAAATCGTAAAAATGTGTGTTATTTACTGTGCTTTCACTACCTAATAACCTCTATATGGTATAATGTCTATGGACGTTTTATTTTTCATTTCATTTCTTGATAGTATGTATTATGTACTTGTATTTTTAGTAAAAGGTATACAGAATCACTTAAGTGCTAAGTAAAACGAAGAAATATCTCATACCAGCCAGCCCATGATACATGTATGCATAGAAATTTAAACGAATATTTTACTAAATTTAGAACATATGATTAGAATATTGTTACGAATTAAAAATTACGCTACAGCATTTAAAAATTATTAGAAAGATACATTTTCCCCTTGTTAAATAGGCTATTTATTAAAAGAAACCTTTTTTGGAGCACTGTAACTACAATTTTAAAAGCGTACACGGCTCGTACCCTCTACGGCGCGGCATGGCAATGGGTATTAGTTACAGGCCCTTGGTCATTTTTCCACTAGACCAGCCTGACAGCGGTCACGGCACAATGAGTGCAAGGTTACACTTGGTAATATAGCTTTATAATTCGAGTATGAAAATGTGTGAAAATTATATGGATAAAATAAAATAGATTCATCGTATTTTTATCGTAGGTTTGGGATTGGAGAAAAACACTTTGCTATGTCGAAATAAAAACGTATAATATGACGATATATAGGGCATATCTTTGGCTATATTATGTACCTATATCAATTCTTTTAATGAAAAATGTAGGCTTATTTTCGATGCTTTGATAAAGCTTTGAACTTCTAAGATTACGTATTCTATTACGATAAATTTTAAACTCATAATGTATTAAATTAATCAATTGATAATTTTAAAACCTTCTCTTCGCGTATTTTAAAAAGAACCTACTAATAAGGAGTCATCTATATAGTATTTAAGTACAAGATCAAATATATATGTACATATATTGATTATCTAATTTCAATTAATCCGTTACACATGATTACACTGGCTTGATCAAAGCCAACGGTACATACAATTAAAATTATTAATTCAATATTCAACGAAGTTTATAGATGCTCGCCAAATTCCAGACGAAATTTTGAGAACTTCATTTTTATGAAAATGAAAATACTCTTTGTGAATTTCTTTTTCGTTTTTATGTGAATATATAAAATTTATAGGAATCATTTAAAACACAATTTATTCATTAAGTATATTTTTAACACGAGGTTTCGTACTCTTTAGAGTGAGCATGACGGGGAGGCATCAAAGTCTCCCCATGACCATCAAGTTTAATTACTGAACCAATAAATTAAGTAAAAATTCTAATTCATATAATAGATTTGATATTGTGTGTAGTAAATTGATTTTGGTGAATTAGAACATGTAAATATCTCTATAATCATAAGTAACTCTATCAAATACACTGGTGGGAAGCTATTTTATTACAATAACTAGATGTGCACTGCGGTTTTACCCGCAGTACGTCGCTCCTGTTGGTCTTAGCGAGATGATATATAGCCTATAGCCTTCCTCGATAAATGGGCTATCTAACACCGAAAGAACTTTTCAAATCGGACCAGTAGTTCCCCCGATTAGCGCATTCAAACAAACAAACTCTTCAGCTTTATAATATTAAGTATAGATAATAACAATATTCTTACCTGACTTAACACAGATATATGATCGACATTATAATCATCAGCATCAGTTCGAACAAATCTGTTGCAGAGACACGACTTGCCGATTCCAAGTTGGCCCTTTTCTTTCTCTGTGCCTGTAAATAGTACTTACATTTAATAACCTTAACAATATTTTATGTTTTACTTAACAGTAGCAGCACATTAAAAATTAATCATGGTGAATTTACTCTTAATGAACATATTTTTCCTGCATGTGTTTGTTAATGAAATATTGTAATGTGTTAAATTTGTAATTCAGTATTATTAATAAAACGCTATGGTCCCTAACAGGATAGGAATGTGTTTAAATACAATTTCAATAATTTACATCTTCATTCATATCATATGAAAGTTGGGTTGCACTTGCTAGTGCATCAAATAAACTACAATAAATATAAGGTTAAAAATTGAATAGATAATATGCAATTTAATTGTAAATTAAATCTTAAAATTAATAGAAAAACTTTATCCTTTTTTTAAATAATACTTATTGTATTCATAGATATTCAATTCAATATTCAATCAAAGCAGTAAACAGCTACCAATGTGAGAAAATAATTTAGCTCTACTATACAAAGAACCTAAACAAAATTACATGATAAATACAAACTCAATTGCCACCTACATATGAAACATACACATGAAATCTACATTCTTTCATTTGTATTTATCTTGAAAACAAATTTGAGATGAATCAGACAATGATGAGACGTTTATCACATGATAAACTATATCTCAAGAGTAATCATTGAAATTATCACAGCAGATAAGTGCTAAAGGAAGCTTCGACAGGAAGTCCAAACTGTGAGATGAGATAACAATAGTTTGATGTAACGGAGAGTATTGGTGCCAATTGACTGGCTATATTTCATGTAATAGCTATACATATCTATTCCTATATTATTTACTAGCTTTCCAACCGCAGCTTCGCCTGCGCAGTCAAAGAAAAACCCGCATAGTTCCCGTTCCCGTGGGATTTCCGGGATAAAACCTATCCTATTTCCCGGGGTAAAAAGTAGCCTATGTCCTTTTTCGGGTATCAACATATCTATATACCAAATTTCATGCAAATTGGTTCAGTAGTTAAGGCGTGATTGGGTAACAGACAGACAGACAGAGTTACTTTCACATTTATAATATTAAGTATGGATTTATCATCTTATCTAGCTAAGCTTATAAAATTGAAAGTTTGTGAGGATATTTGTTACTCTGTCATACAAAAACAGCTAAGCACATAATAATGTGTTTTGTTACAGAGGTAGATTATAATGTAGATGAGCACCTGGGCAATAATTTACCCTGATATCAAGTGTGTACAAGACTCCAGCTAGTTCCAGAGTACAGTAAATTTTTAAAGTAATTTATTTAACTACAATAATGTTTCTGGGATTGTTTCATCCTTTAAATATTGATTTATATTATGTAAAATGTTAAATTTTATAGAAAATTACATCAGTTGAAGCAAAAGAAGAGCTCAAAAAAGTATAGCTCATGGACTTAAACATTTATTAGTATTTTTAACATCATCTCTATGGTTTATTCATATTTTTTATCAATACTATCTATTCATAGCTTAATTTATATGAGACTTTTTCAGTTTCATCATGATTATTACATAAAATAGTTTAATTAGGGTCTTGAATTAATGAATGAAATGAATGAATTCTCATACATAATTTCAAGTGTCCTATTGGTTTGTGTGAATTTATTACCTTAAATTTTCATTAATGACAAAAATATTTTATGAAAAAGATTTCCACTTACCAGAAAGTCCAACAACAGAAACTGTTACTAATTTTCCCCCTGTATTATCAGATTTTTTTGCCATTTTGAAATCACATTAACTGTTCTATAAGAGCAACAATAACTCTATCACTTGTTAGATTCATCACAACACACCTGCACTTCAATGAAACAAACAAAAACTAATGATAATTATATGTTTTCTTGGCGTAGAGTAAATATTAAAGATAATATAGATAACACCACCGAGAATATAAGAGGCGAGAAACGGAAACACTTCGCAGGTATTTTATTATATGAATATTAATGTAACAATAGCAATTTTTATTTATATGAAGGAGAAATGTGCTAGATTTATTTAGAATTTCGAGTATGATGTACCAGATGTGAAAATTACGGTAGACTATTAATTAATGATTTTACACGAAGGTAAAAGCTAGGTATTTATCGAACAATAAAATCGTTAACAACGAGCTTTTATCATAACGTTAAGTAGAAATAATTTAGTGTTAATTTATTGTGGTCTCAATAAATGCCCGTATACTTTGACACATTAAATTGTATGAAGATACCAACTCGAACCCAATAACGATGTTTTTGTATGTAACAAATATAGTTTTGATTTACCATTAACGTAACTATTTATCACATCGGGATGGTATTTATATTATGTTTAAATTGAGATTAATTTCTTTGAGAAAACGCAATTATTTCTAAAATGACACTACTCGCGTTGCTTTGTACAGAACAGAGTTGCCACTAAAAAATTATAAAACGACAAAACGTAAAAAATAGCCATAGAGATCATATTATAAAATTATACTTTAGTTGTGTTCTGGTTGTGATAGAGTCAAAATCACGCTAAAAATACTAATATTATAAAGCTGAAGAATTTGTTTGTATGTACGCACAAATCTCAGAAACTACTGGTCCGATTTGAAAAATTATTTCGGTGTTAGATAGCCCATTTATCGAGAAAGGCTATATATATCATCACGCTAAGACCAACAGAAGCGGAGCAAGGTGGGTAAAACCGCGGGGCACAGCTAGTGATAACAATAAATTGATCTTTCCAACATATTCATAATGTATTTAAAAAAGCTAAATGTACAGTATAAGTAAAAAATATTAATGTATGTATTTTTCACTAATTCATACTTACAACTTATTACATAATTGAATTTAATCCTTTATTAATAAATATTTTATCAGTACACACCTAAGGCCGCATTTTCATCTGCAAGAAAACTTCCGCAAGAATTGTCCGACAGTCTGTCTGACAGCAGCTTGCAAGTCTAATTCCGCGTTTCTACCTGCAAGTAGACTAAATATTGCAAGTTGCTGTCAGACAGACTGTCGGACATTTCTTGCAGATGGAAAGGCGGCCTAAGGTTAAGGCGAAAATGTTTTACGAGAAAAAAATATGATCATTGATCACTCACTGGGCAATTAATATATTGGCGACTTTATTATATTAATAATCAGTATAAAAGGCGTGCCATAACATGCCCAATATAAAATAATCAATACTATAATTAATAAAAAAAATTTAAAATAGAGAAAAAATTAGATAGAGAAGAGAGAGAAACTTTACACAAAAAGTGGTTACGTTTCTAGAGGGAACTTTGTTTGTAAAGTATAATCTCCGGAACTTTATGCAATCATTAACAATACAACATTTTAGTAATTCAGTACTGACCAGCTATTTTTTAACTCAAGAAAACCCGGACGAAACCTGAGCAAACAGATAGTAACTTTTTTTAAAGTAGCACATTGTAGTTTCTGCACATATACCAAATCTGTGAACCAAATAAAAAAATAGCTACAGGCTGTGGCTACAGGCAATTATTCACCAATTAATTTTTATACCCAAATAACTTGAATTCTGAATATTGTGCTTG